>VDFB02062130.1:0-88867 GCA_007258455.2 Sequoia sempervirens | reverse complement strand
GTCATTTAATTTACATGCTCTGCCTTCACATGTTGGTTCCTCTATTTATACTAGCACACAACGTGTAACTAGTTTGCAGCCTTCTCTGTTTAATTCGCTACGTCCAGTTATCAATTCACAGCCTTTGATAAGAGAGGCACTGCCATCATTAAGTACGCAGCCTCCCATTCACACATTGATGCCCCCTGCTTATCAAGCGCAGTCCCTATTTGATAATTCATTGCCCACACAAATCAATACATAACCTTTATCGGAAAAGGTGTTTCCTTCATCATATACTACGCACCCTCCAATCCTGGTGCAAAAATCTTTAACACATTTGCAGCCTTTAACATGTTCGCAACCCTCTTTGTTTTATGCGTACCCTCCTCTCAACTTGGCGTAGCCTCCTATAGTTCATTTGCTTCCCTCTTTAGCCCATTCATACCCATTACCAAACAATGCACAATCCACAATTGATTCACTGCCCCTATTCACCAGTATGCACCCTTTAAACATTAATTTGCAACCACTAAATATAGGAATTACTCCATCATTGCCTATCAACACACAAACACAACGACTGTTTTCTCAAGTGGGAGTTGGAAATACAAAGAGTTCTATAAGTGTACAGGGGCAAAAATTTAGAGGAAGTAATGAATAGGGGAATGTAGGAAAATAGGTTATTGGAGGGAATTTACAGTCTGATGAAGAAAATAGAAAGCAACAGGGGAGTATTGAAATACAAGGCAGTGGTGTTCATTTACTGAATAATCAAGAAAGTGTAGAGCAACAAGGCAATTTGCAGTCAAACAGTGACTCTCAATTAAGGCGATCAACAAGGAAGAGGAAACCACCAAAGAATCATGATGATTTTCAGTTGTTTTTAACAGAAGATTATAATTATGAATTATTGCTTTGTGGTGAAACATAACCAACAACGTTCAAACAAACTTGCAAGGATTCAAATTCGGTCAAATGGATGGAGGCAATGAATGAAGAAATGGAGTCTTTGCATGCTAATGACACTTGGGATTTGGTTTCTCTTCCACCAAATCAGAAACCTCTGAAGAATAAATGGGTGTATCGTGTGAAAGAGGAAGAGGGAGGTCATCAACGTTACAAGGCCAGATTAGTTGTCAAGGGTTTTATTCAGGAAAAAGGCATTGATTTCAATGAGATATTTTCACCAGTTGTGAGAATGACCACCATTTGAGCAGTGCTAGGCTTGGTAGCCATTTGGGATCTTGAACTTGAGCAATTAGATGTCAAAGCTGCCTTTCTTCATGGAGATGTTGAAAAGGAATTATACATGGAGCAGCCTGAAGGTTTTGCAAAATTGGGTCAAGAGTATTTATATTGCAGATTGAAGCGGAGTTTGTATGGGCTCAAGCAAGCCCCCAGGTAGTGGTATTTAAAATTTGACAACTTCATGAATCAGCAACAATTTATTCGTTGTGATTCAGACCTGTGTGTTTATTACAAGAAGCTTCCAAATGGTGAGTTTGTCATTTTATTACTTTATGTTGATGATATGTTGGTTGCTGGCAATAGCGTGAGGATAGTTCGTGAGTTAAAACAACATTTATCTCAGAGATTTTCCATGAAAGATTTAGGGGTAGCAAAGAGGATTCTTGGGATGAATATAATCAGGGATAGGAAAAAGAGAGAACTTAGATTATCTCAAGAAAAATATATTCTTAAAATTTTAGAGAGATTCAATATGAAGAATGCCAAATCCGTGAGTACTCCTTTGGCTGATCATTTTAAGTTATCCTCAGCTATGTGTCCTAAAACAGATGAAGAAAAAGAATACATGAAACGTATTCCATATTCATCAGCAGTTGGCAGTTTAATGAATGCCATGACTTGTACTCATCCGAATATTGCTCAGGCACTGGCAGTAGTGAGTAGATTTATGAGTAATCCGGGTAAACAACATTGGTAGGCAGTACAGTGGATATTCAGATATTTGAAAGGTACTTCTAATCGCGGTTTATGTTTTGGTGGTAAGGACATTCATCTACGAGGTTATGCTGATTCAGATATGGTTGGAGATCTAGATAAAAGGCGTTCTACCACCGGTTATGCATTCACTTTTGCTGGGGCAGCGATCAGTTGGGTTTCTCGATTGCAACAGGTGGTTGCACTTTCTTCTACAGAGTCAGAATATATTCCTCTTTCTGAAGGGGCAAAGGAAATGATTTGGTTGCAGAGATTGATAGGTGATTTGTGGTTCAACAATCTGTTTTTACTCTCTTTTGTGATAGCAATAGTTCTATTCACTTGTCAAAAAATTCAGCCTTTCACAATCGAACGAAACACATAGAGTTGCGATATCACTTCATTCGCCATTGTATTGAAGAAGGTAAGCTACAGGTAGCAAAAATTGACACAAATTTGAATCCAGCTAACATATTGATGAAAGTAGTTCCGAGGGAGAATTTTGAATTTTGTAGAGGTTCTCTTGGACTTGTGCAACTCTAACATTAACTTTGCAGCGGTGGGATATCTCTGAGCAGCAATTTGGTCTTCAAATGGGAGATTGTTGGGTTATCTGAAGCCCAAATTAGCATGTTGCCTTCATAATTCATAATACTTTCTCATTTTGTAATTACTTCTATTGGCATGTGTGGCCAATTTAGAAGTTGTCTATTTTGAATGGATTCTTCCATTTAATTAGATTGGAGACGGATTTATAAATACAGTTGTTGGATGGTTATGTAATTAATTTAGAACTTGTGATCAATAAGAGATAATCCCTGAGTGTGGATGTAACCATCAAATTGATGGTGAACCACGATAAATCTGAATTCTTGTTTTGTGATTGTTTTTAATCTTTTATTTCTGCAATTTCTTTTTCACTTTTATTCTACAAATTATATTCAACATAAATAGTTTAACAACTTGTGAGAAAAATAGTTTATGATAGTGGATCGGCTTCTCATAAACTATCTTTGTCCTCGTAAACAATAAAAATCTTCTATCATTATTTATATAATCTATAAAATAAAAATAGTATTATATGCATAAAAAATGAATTATAATACAACATAATTTAACTACTATTTTATATAAAAATTGATAAATAAAAATAACTTATGTTCTAATACAATAATAGAATTACTCTCAAACATATTAACTTATGATTTTTCAGTGACTTAGCCATTACACTTCCTCCAAGATTTGTTCAAAGCATATGACATCACAATTAGCTACATAAATAGTTTAACAATTTATATGAGAAAAATGAGAAAGCTCATTAGTAAAATAATGCATAAATAGTAGATATGCTTCTCATAAACTATCTTTATTGTCGTAAATAGTAAAAGTTTTGTTTTAGATTCTATTAATACAAGGTGTCCCCGCAGCCCAGCCAAGCGGCCCAACAGCCTATACCTTAGATACCTAGGGCGAGACTAGTCCCCTGCAGGTGATTAATATCCATTGTTACAGCATGAACGCAGAATTGACTTTTATCAAAACCTGCCCAGCAACATGAGCGGTACTAATAAAAGCTTTCCTGTCGCGCTCCACTTTCCAGATAGACTGTACGGAACATCTTCGCATGCTCCCTCTTCATTCCTGCGCAGGCTGCAACTATACCCCACAGATAGACCCACGTTGCCATATGCACTGCACCATGTAACCTTTAGTATATGAAAAATTATACTTGTCTTCAAATTAAAGAGCTTACAACGAAGAGATGGGCTAAATACCTGATGGTTTCAAAAATCATATTTAAAATGGAGAAATTTAATGGGTCCTGGACTACGTTATGATTCTCAATTATGCAGATCACAACAGTAGTTGCCAACATCGCCACTGATTTCTGGAACAACGTTTTCTGAACTTGTCTGGTTAAAAAATTACACTTATCCTTGGCAGATGAAGCCGATGCTTGCTTCAGTCCCGGCTCTGGTGGTACGTACCTGCCAAAATAATCATACAAATATGAGGCCCTACATCCCATAAGGTAGACCCCAAAACAGAAATGCATCCTGAGAAAATCTCAAATCAAAGTATGAGGTGCTCAACTTACATGACGAGAGCGTAAATTAAAATAATTGTAGGAGATAAATCCGCCATATTTACAGCGTTGATGCCTGTGGTGCGAGTGGAAAATGTCTGGAAAACAGCAGTCGAAAACTTTTGGCTCCAAGTGAGCCCCTGAAAAACATTTGTGTACCACTGCAAAGCACTCAAACATCCCAACTGGACAACGTTTAATCCTCCCTCCACCATCACAATCCACATCGTTTGATTGAACCCGAACGGAAAGAATTTCTGAGGGTTATTTAAGATATATTGCAGAGACCTAGCGTGCGTACCTGTTCTGAATACCCGCACGCGGCTTAATCCCCACGTTATTAATCTTAAAGAGGGCCAAAACATGGTATTCCCAAGGGCCATCTGAATTACGAACAACCATAGAAGCCCTGGGGATTTCTGAAACGGCACCAGGCCTCCATTCATTTGTACATATCCACAATTGGCGAAGAAAGAAACTGTAGTAAACACAGAAAAGAACGTGGAGTCGATGCTCCTTTCTCTGAGAGGCTTCTGTGAGTCGGGATTTGTTTGCAAGTAAATAATCACTGATATGATTCCAACGAGCTGAACGACAATTAAGTAACAGATGACGGTGTAGTTATTGTTGGGAAAAGGTGTGTTGTACACCTTGCATTATGTATTTAATGTAATTATTCTTGGGGCCACTTAATGTTGCATGTAACATTGGCACATAAGTTAAGTTGATAAAATGTAATTATTTAATATTGGAAAATAATAAATAAAGCATCCAATATTAAATAAAGGGAAATGGTTTGTAATCTCATAGTTATTGTCACATAGTTTTGTGCAATACCACTTAGTGGTTTTGTGGGAGCTTGCTTCTATAAAAGCAACCACAAAGGTAGTTAGATGTGATGATGCAATTTTGCATGATTAGCTCTGGTTAGCATTTGTGAGGGTTTGAAGCATGGCACAGGATGTGTGGTTGCATGCTTGTTCGCATGGATTGCTTAGAGAGAGCTTGTTGCTTCAATGGTGTTCATGGAGACTCAGAAGATGTATTGTAATCTTTATTGCTGAATAATACATGAGAGATGGATGTTTTTGGAGGCTGGGTTTTTCCCTCTTGAGGGTTTTCCCAGGGTATATCTTGTGTCATATTTTTATGGGTATGTTGTCTATTCTCTTGCATGTGGATTCTGAATACTTAGATGCATAGATTTCTTTATGGGTTATGTGGAAATTGTCTTTAATTGGCTGCAAGTTTCCAACAAGTGGTATCAGAGCTTTGGTTGTGGTTGTATAACCCTTGGTTGAGAAAAATCTTGTTTAAGTTTGAATCTATGTGTTGCATGTGAGAATAAAAAACATGGCAGGATATGAAGGTGTTGCAGGCAGATCTGAGGGTTTTGGGTTTGCTGATTAAATGGGTTGTTTGTGGATCTGGGATGTGAGAAATTTTGGGTGAAATAGGTTTCTTGGTTTTGTATTCAAGTGGGGGTTTTGGGGGTGAGCTTTCACAGATGATCTTCTAGCCCAAAATAGACTTCACGGTTGGATCTGGGTTGGCCGAGAGACGAAAATTGATATATAATTTGACCTATTTCTGTTACTGTGAAAAATTGCAAAATTATTTTGCCCATCCTCAGATCGTACGGACGTCAATAAAAAAATATATATATTTTTTTTGTCCGTCGCCATTAAAATTCGTACCTGCAAAAATTAAAAAAAAAATGAATCAATAAAGATTGATATTGATTTGAAAACTTTTTAAAAAAAAAAAAGTTGAAAAAATTTAAATGTTTTTGGGGGAGGCGGGGCCATCCCCGTACCCCACCCCCTGCTTGCGTCAGCCGACGCTGACAGGGTGCAGGCGGTACCATAAGGTACCGCCGGCAGCCCTGTCAGTGGGCGTACCGCCGGCGGGGCCCTGTGTACCGCCGACCCCATGTGGGGTCTAAAATTTTTAAATAAATTTTGTTGTTTTTTATTAAACATTTTAAATGTTTTTTAAAATATAAATTTCGCCGGATTTTCATGGCCATGCAAAATGCAATTAAATGAAGTTTAATTATTTTGGAATCCGCCACCCAAGAAGCGGCGCCGCCCAGGTGGGGCCGCCGCCCAGCCACCAGTGGTGGCTAAATTTTTTTGCCTCAGGTGCAAACTACAATTTGATTTCGGAGGGGCATAATTTTTGTTCAGATTGTCCGTTTTTTGACTTCTTGGATTCGTTGGAAAGCTGACTCAGAGATCTACGCTGTGGTGACAGATATTTTTCCAGATTTTGTAGTTTTGACAGTGATTTTCTTGTTCAAAGTCGGATGTTTGTTTTGAGCTTCCAGAGGTGATATCGGGTGCATACGAAGTCGGATTTTGGACTTCGAATAGTCAACGGAAAGCTTGTTCAGATAACTATACAGTGGATCAAGTTTGGAAATATTTTGGCATGGTTTATTTGTTGTTTTATTTATCTGAGTTGTATATGGGTGTCTTTGACTATGGTGATACTGTGAGTTTATGGATGATCGAATCTTGGAGATTTGATGTTGGATTCATTGTATGCTCAGTTGTATATTTCAGATTATTCTATTTTTGACATGGTTATCAGTATATGGTTGGATTTATATGCTTCATTGATATATCTACAAGTTGTGCAATATTGTAGGCGGTCTATACTTACATGTTGCATTTATGACTTGGACATGGGTTGTCTTTGCCCATTGATATTTCAATGTTGATGCGTGTTCAGTTTTGGTGGCTTGGTTTAGTCACTTGGTTTGCTGGTTTTGTTGTCATGTTAAGGAGATGAGATGGTATTACCAGGTACAGTCATGATATGAGATATATGTAGTTGACTATGATTATGCAGATATGTGGACACGGTTGGGTTGAGTTGTTACATTTGGTGGTGATCATGGTGTCATGGATGTTTCTTGTGTTTTAGAGACTTTGGCATGTCATGATGGTTTACGCAGGTGCATTGTTGGTGGTGTTGGATTGGTTCCTGATTATGGTTGTGGCGGTGTATCTTCGTGGTATGAGGATCATGGTTTTACTTTTCCTTTTGGGAGCTCTTGTTATATTTGAGTTCTTTGATTGTGTGAGGGCCTTTCGTTTGATCTTCATGAGGATATTGTTATCATGATGTCATGGATAGCTTGATTACACTTTTCAGTGGGAGCTTTTGACAGTGATGGTTTTGGCGGTGATGGATATGTTTATGATGGTTTGGTGGTTGTAGGTATCTTCTTGGCTTGGAGATTATGGTTCTATTTTTATGTTACTGACATTTCAGTTGTGTGTGTAGACTTGGATGATCTTCATGGAGAGGATGGTTGTCATGATGCCATGTGTGACTCGGTATCACTGTTTAGTGGGAGTTGTTGGCAGTGACATGGATGCATCATTTGGTAAGGTTATCTCCATGTGATTGGAGATATGGTTTCTTGGTTTAGAGTATATTTGTTATGGATGTCATGGTTTACTCTTGATATGCATTTAGAGTTTGACATATTACATGCTCTCTTGAGACCAGGATGTATATATATGTTATGGTGCATGTGATCTCCTATAAGGAGATGGTTAGATCATGATGTCATGGTTATGTTCTTGATTCGCGATTGGATATATGACATTGATCTTGTGTGGTTCTCTTGGTATTGGGTACATTGACATTTGCTTGATTACTTCATGATGGTGCTATATTGCATTTGGAGTTTGGCATGGATTGGTTGGTTACAGGTACTCGTGGATACTTGGAGACATAGGTGAGGCTTGAGTTCTCTTATGATTAGAGACATGTGTTGAGATGGATACTCTTGATGAGATTTTAGCAGGGAGTCTGAGGAGCCTACACCTTGGTTGGACGTGAGTTCAACATGGACCTATGAGGAGAATGTTTTTGGATGAGTCATGATGACTTGGATTTCTTGGAGGAGCATTCTCATTCCCCACTCTTGGTTTACTCGGCAGTTTCACTTGAGAGGTATTGCCCATTGTTACTTTCAGGTACTTTGTGTTTTATGCTTTATCTTCTCATGCATAAGAATCTTGAGCTATGGATATATGGTTTTGGAGGGTTCTTTTGAGGAGTGTTGGCATGTTTATCTCCTTATGCATTGTGATTACACTCATTGATGTTGAGTTTAGGAGATGTATTGGGCTTATTTCCTTCTTTGGGAATGGATTTAGTTTGATCTTCTTTGGTTATGAGAAGCTTACATCCATGTTGATTACATGATACATATGCTATGTTTGATCTTGGAGATTGAACGGTTGGGTGTTGTTATGGCTTTTCTTTTGGGGTGTTGTGGAGGAGATCATACTTGACACAGTTGGCTTTTAGAGGTGTATGTAGGAGATTTTTCTTACAGGTGATTGATATATAGGTTTGCATATCATTGTGGATGATCCCTTGTTACTACATGATGTAGTTTACGCTTTCTATATGATGTTATTGGTAGACTTGGTATGCCTTGATCTTTTTCAGATTTGCATTACCCATGCAGTGGGAGCTCTTGGATGTGTATGTCATTCTTGGACAGGTTTTGCACATGGAGTTTATGATTGCAGTTTATGGGTGTATATTTTTATGGCATGAGTTTACTATGTTTAGTATACCTTGGAGGTATGGATAGTTGGATGTATTGGCACTTGCTGCAGGTGTTATTTCAGCTTTTGGGTTTGTGTATCTTGACAGCTACTGGTGCATATTGATACTTTTGTTTTGTTTTAACCCACAAAGGGGTGGTGAGCCATACGGTAGATGCGCCCGGCTGATTGCAGGGGCGGCCGATCTTGGCGGTACTACCGGTGACTGCGGTACCACAGCGACCTACCCGGTGAGCTCCAGCGCACTGTGGGTTAAAACAAAACAAAAGTATCAATATGCACCAGTAGCTGTCAAGATACACAAACCCAAAAGCTGAAATAACACCTGCAGCAAGTGCCAATACATCCAACTATCCATACCTCCAAGGTATACTAAACATAGTAAACGCATGCCATAAAAATATACACCCATAAACTGCAATCATAAACTCCATGTGCAAAACCTGTCCAAGAATGACATACACATCCAAGAGCTCCCACTGCATGGGTAATGCAAATCTGAAAAAGATCAAGGCATACCAAGTCTACCAATAACATCATATAGAAAGCGTAAACTACATCATGTAGTAACAAGAGATCATACTTGACACAGTTGGCTTTTAGAGGTGTATGTAGGAGATTTTTCTTACAGGTGATTGATATATAGGTTTGCATATCATTGTGGATGATCCAAACTTGCAGCAAGTGTTATTTCAGCTTTTGGGTTTGTGTATCTTGACAGCTACTGGTGCATATTGATACTTTTGGATTGAGTGTATGTGTTTGGGATATCAGTTGAGCAGGACTTATGCTTCGTTGTGACAGATTGAGTGGTTTCTCTATTGGATGGCTTCTTATCTTTGTGCATTGGCATGATGGAGGATGAGAGCATTCATGCTTAGGATGGTAGTCACTTTGATTCTTGTTACAGGTATCTTGATGGAGCACATGGAGCATTTTGATTCCATGATGGTATATGTGGCTATATGGATTGTTCATTTGATTCATGTTTTGAGGTTACTTGTTCCCTTTATGCAATGTATACAACAAGTGGGAGAATGTTGGGAAAAGGTGTGTTGTACACCTTGCATTATGTATTTAATGTAATTATTCTTGGGGCCACTTAATGTTGCATGTAACATTGGCACATAAGTTAAGTTGATAAAATGTAATTATTTAATATTGGAAAATAATAAATAAAGCATCCAATATTAAATAAAGGGAAATGGTTTGTAATCTCATAGTTATTGTCACATAGTTTTGTGCAATACCACTTAGTGGTTTTGTGGGAGCTTGCTTCTATAAAAGCAACCACAAAGGTAGTTAGATGTGATGATGCAATTTTGCATGAGTAGCTCTGGTTAGCATTTGTGAGGGTTTGAAGCATGGCACAGGATGTGTGGTTGCATGCTTGTTCGCATGGATTGCTTAGAGAGAGCTTGTTGCTTCAATGGTGTTCATGGAGACTCAGAAGATGTATTGTAATCTTTATTGCTGAATAATACATGAGAGATGGATGTTTTTGGAGGCTGGGTTTTTCCCTCTTGAGGGTTTTCCCAGGGTATATCTTGTGTCATATTTTTATGGGTATGTTGTCTATTCTCTTGCATGTGGATTCTGAATACTTAGATGCATAGATTTCTTTATGGGTTATGTGGAAATTGTCTTTAATTGGCTGCAAGTTTCCAACAGTTATAATACGTAAGAGCCTGGGACTGTAGCTGTACGGCTGGATCATTTTTTCCACGGCTCTCTTCATGGCCATTATTTTCTTGGGTACCTTGGAACACCATCTGAAGCTCTGGGATTTTGCTGTTATCAGTCATCGTCCTTTGCTCTCTAAGCCTGGCGAGCACGTCTCCTTCTGATTTGCAGGTCCTAGTGGGCGATCTTGAAACCATGCTCTGTTTCAACGGGGGGAACACAGCAGTGGATTCGACTGGATATAGCTTGTCCAGAGATTGTAAATTGGTCGAGGGCGGGGCATCGAGAGGATTTTTCACATCGGAATCGCTTTCTTCCTTTATTTGAATGTGTGTCTCTGCTGCTTCTATTTCTCTACCCTTATTTTGTGCGTCATGGCTATGGCTGACAGGGAATAGCATGTTCTTGGACTCGTACATCCTGAACTTCCTCGTATACGCCACTTCCAAAGCCAAAACAAATACCCGTCCTCCCAAAAGCATGAGGAACATCAGTGTGACTGTCTGAAATGTGGTAAAGTTCGACATTCTCTGTGTGGTGTGGCTACTTCCTGTGGCAGCAGCCACCGCGAAGAAGAAAGCATCTGTGGGTTGCAAATGGGAGGAGTCTTTGAGAGGAGTAGCCGATAACATCACTGCTCCCACAATCCCCAGTGGAATCAGGTAACACAAAATCATCCCACTTCTCAGAGAAATACGATTTCGCAGTCGTTTCAGAGCAAATAATTTCCCCAGACGGGACATTGTGTTGGATGGCAATTTGGTAATAATCGTCCAACCCAGTCTAGTGCAATACAGTACTCGATATGAAGGTAAATTGCTTCCTTGGGGACTTCAAATGGAATTGTTTTTGTTCAGGTAAATTTAGAATTTTTTTTTTAATTGAACTCAGAATAAACCGGTTACGGCTAAAAAGCAAAACATAGACTATGGGCATCGGCAAACAAATGCTACGGTCCATAGCCGGACAGCTACCGATGGCTCCTTCGAAACACTGGGAATATAGAAATAATTTAAAAACAATTTTGCCAGAGTGGCCTTCGTTCGGCGGCTGACGAGAGCCTTTCTGGGCACGCTGATTCAGTTACATGGCTTCCTGATAGAGTCTCCTATCAATGATAAAAAAAGCTTTCACCCTTCATTATAATTTGGAGTCGTGTATGAAATACTCCAGTGCACTCTGGATTTGACAGTCTATTCACCTCCGCTGGAATTATGGGGAAAAAGTTTGTATTGGAAAGCGAAAATGATCACGGTTTAGTTAAAAATGAGATTAGTCGGTGAATGGTGTAGATGAATAGTACTCCATCATAGTATGTTTGACAAAAACATCAGTATCAAATTTAAATAACATCTCGAATAGACAATTTGAATGTCTTCTTTGGACAAAATGACAAGCTTGATCCAACATAAAAATAAAAAATAAAAAAATTTAAAGACTTTCATGGGCTCTTTGTTCCTCTAAATTGATTTTATCTGTTTTTCTTTAGTCTCATAAATGTTATTAAAGTTTTATTTATTCATTCATTTAATGTCCAGTTTTATGAAGAGAACACATGCACAATTTAATCGGTTTAGACATTTTCCTTCAATTTTCTAGAATATCTAGAACATTAAATACATATTAAAAAATTTATGTCTTTTTAAATATACATATTAAGATACAACAAAAGCACTCTACTCAACATCATTGGATTCAATATTCAAATGAATAACAATTTTTACATTTTATTTATAAATTTTTTTTTTTTTATTTTAAGAAACCAAAATCAACTTTGACTCCTCAAAACTGAATTATATTTAAGAATAATATCACATAAAAAAGTAATGTCTACAATAGTTAGTTTCTAAGATCATCAAATTAAAAAAAAAACGTAACCCATATTAGCTTAACATAACTTATAAACAATTTCATGTTTGAAAAAGGAAAAGTCAACATATGGTTTTGTGGGATGACGATTTTTAGGACAAAGATTCACCTAGATAATGAGATCATAGGGAAAGAAGAGAGGAAAAATAAATTTTGTTTTCAAAAAGTATTATTTTAAAGGAGAAATATCATATTTTTGGGAGATAGATTGAATGTGCTGATAGAAAATTTGAGTATATAGATTTATGTTTTGCATGTGTCTAAAATTATGTTTTCATTAGCCGATAGACTACATATAGTGTGATATTTGAGCTTGAACCAAGTCTCACGCTTGCAAACCACTATTGAGTTGTCAGAAAACAAGTTTCAACTGCCATAATCAACTGTCATTTAATGGTCAAAACCTCCAAAATATCAAATAAATCCTCCAAAATCTCACTTATCACATAAAAGCCAAATAAATATTGATTTGAAAAATGAATGAGAACATTCTATTTCTTACAATTTTTTTTGTCAATTTGATGCCAACATTCTTTTGCCATTTGCATTACTTTATGTTTTAAATCTGTATACAAATATTTCATAATAAAATAAATTTAATATCTTTAAAGAAATAATCTAGATTTGTCTAAGTTTATTTCATTCTATTATTTAACATTTATTATTAATTGTTTAATCCAACCACATGCAATTAGAATTTACATGCACAAACATGTACTCTCTAACATGTTAACATACATATAGTTTTCTATAGGCATAATCCTTGAACCTCCTTTAAATGCAAGTGCTAGTTATATAATAAAATTGAGATTTATTTTTATACATGAATATGTATATTATAAATAATGTTTTCAATTTTTATTATAAACAATAAAATAAATTTTAAAATTTGGGGTTGACCTCGCAGTGCAACGGTTAAGTTGCAAGGGCAGTAGTTGAGTTGTCTAAGGTTCGAATCCCCTGGTGGATGGTGGGAATACATACTAGTGCAGGGATAAAGTGCCAAAAATCAACACACAAGGAGAAAGGGTGGAGTGATGAAATCGCCAAAATAAATCGAGTCAGGTCGGCAAAGGAAATAAGATCCGGCTCGCAAAATATCCGGTCGACGTCTCTGGATCGCGCAAAGATCAAAATCTCTCCTCGCGCGTCAAAGGAAAAGCAGAAGAAAAATCCGGAAATCGACATCCGGAAAAATTAAATCGATAAATCATAATCGGCGCGCAAAGAATCCCATCGTCATCGGCGTCGGCGCGTCAAGATCAAAATCACGAAATCCGGAAATCAAATCCGAGGAAAAAATCGCGTGAAACGTCAAAATACTTCTCAGAAGTAAAGAAATCGAAGAAACGCATGTCAGTCATCGCCAGTTAATGCTAATAAATTCCGAAACATCCACCTTTTATTTTTTTTACATTTTGTAATAGTAATTTTGAATTTAACTGTATTATCAAAATAAAGAGTAAAGGAAAAATATAAAAAAATTAGAACACAATTAAATTTTAAAATATTATTGAATAAAAAAATAGATTATGAAAATCTAATGATACCCTCCATGAAAGAGAATTACTTTATAGATCTAAACAACTTTAATTCTATGACTCTCGTTTGATTATGTGTTTTGTCATGATCAACCATCATCTATGGAGCCACACCACCATGCGCATTTTCTTTCATGTAGCTATGTCCCTTCTCAGATTTGTCATTAGATCCACCAAAGTGTTGATTGACCATTTGTCATCAAATCTGTTCTCTCTTCATCTAGAACTAGCAGCCTCATTGGGTCTTAATCTATGGATTCTACTTGACACCCCGTCTTAGTCAAGGTTCATGGATTGCAAAGTAGATTGTGAGAGAAGGAAAAAGAAAATGTTTTCGATGCTGCTCTATAGGCTACACCCTTCACACTCTCCTTATCTTCAGTCCTTTGAAGCTCCAAACATTTGGCTCTCCCTCTTTGCAATCCCTCCCATTCCCATCCAACCATCCTTTCAAATTTGTTATCCTCACCTCTCTTCTCCAATCTCGACCCTTCTCTTGCTTGCATGCCCATAGAATTGAGCCCACCAGTTTAGTCGAGCCTTCACCAGGAGCAAGGCTCAAATGTGCCTCAATGCTTGCTCCTTCTCACACTAGACCACAACAAAAACTCTATCCTTCTCAAAATGAGCCTATTGTTGTGACATATTACTATCATACTCAAATACACAGTCACATCTAGCATATGTAGATCATATCCTCTATCCACAAAGTCTTGTGTCTAATTTTTTCTACATCTAATCCTCTCATTAACTGCAATAACATTTATGTCCTAGAGCTTGACCCTCCTCAAGCCATGCCCCAAGGAAGTCTTTCTCCTATTTCACCTTTCCTCTCTTTGACTCCTCTCACCACTCTTCCTCAACTCCCCATGTTTCTTTGGATATGACTTTACTAACCAACTTGATCCTTATTATACCTTCATCCTCTCAATTACATAAAAATATTGCCACCATTCTTGTGTCTCCTTGAACCCATCCCTTTCCCCATCCAAAGAGCACCTTCCCATTTTTATCCACCTACCTTTATTCCTCAAAACCTCCCACCATTGACACCTCCTTGCTCTAGTCACATCCCCCTTCAAAAACAATCATTATTAGGAGACCAAGTTTGTGGTTAACCTTTCTAATGCCTACATAGATTTCCTTGCTTTCAACTATCTCAAAAGGAGCATGGGATTTTCTTTTTCCCCACACTTCATGTATCCTATGTTTGACTTTTCAATTAAAATTGAGAATGTTATTCACTCCCTTCTCATGAATATCACTAAATAGGTTAGGTAATATTACATAATTCCCTTTAGGCATGTCAGACCACCCAAGAGAAACATCCCTACTTGGTTGAGCTCCTTGAATTTAATAATTTAATGAACAATAATGACCTTTTCATTGTCCAAAAAAATAAGGGGAAAATTACTATCATCATGAACAAACTATACATCTCCAAAATACTTAATTTTTTTTCTTGATGTTGGGAGCTATAATTACAAAGTTACCCTTAGACAATTGCAAGATGATAGAAGCCTACTAATTATTAAAATTTGACTACGTTTGAAAAATGATAAGATCTTTCAAAACCTAGAATCTACATTTTAATTCTTTGAGATCCAAAACCATTCTCAAACATCTTGAAACTATATACATAAAATACAACTTAAAGTATAATAAAATAAATGTCCATATAAAATATCACTTATACTTAAATGTTTATTTCATGCATATAGTCTGAGGAAGAGGGAGAGTGTGATATATATAAGAAAGTAAAGAGATGGGAAGAGAAAGAGAATGGTACTTTTGCTTCTTGGAAACACGCTCATGTTATAAGTTACTTGCATTACGGTCCCACTTTTTCATCCCCCATTTTCTACACTTATCCAAACAAGTAAACGAGAAAAAATAAATTTTGATTTGTGTGTGTTGTTTGTTGATCTAAGAACTAATGCACCCTTGCATGGATTTGCAAGGGATTCCCTATTCATTGGTATCAACACCAAGGAATAAGAATTTCTTATAGAATAGTTGGTGGATGGTTTTTATTTGTCTCCCATGCAACAATAATCAAGTACCATAATATTTCTTGGGGAAACTCTATTGTGAGTTTGTCCTCAATAAGATTCTAAATTATTTTGATAAATGAGATTTCCAAGATATATGTATAAGCTCTATATAGGATAGTGAAGATTCTAAATTATTTTGATAAATGAAATTTCCAAGATATATGTATAGGCTCTATATAGGATAGTGAAGGGGCATGTCATACCTAAGACCATGTACCAAGACCTCTATGATGAATGCCTTTAGCGCATGGAAAACACGGTCAAATAAATTGACTATGATATCCAAAAGCTAATGAAAATTAGTCATTGTTCCATCAAGAACAGTGCAGACTCTCTCAAAGTCCTAATGGAGAAGCACAAAGATTTGACAGAGGATCAAATATATATTGATCAGAAGGTGAAGGATTTTCCTACCAAAGATAAGGGTAAAAAGGCAGTGAGTGAAGAAGGTAAGGGCCCTAGTGCCAAGACTCATGGTAGTATGAAAAATTCTTTTGAGGAGGAGAATGAACTATTATCTATGGTCAATCCGCACTACAACTAGGAGATGAAGCTGGTGAACACCTTGAAGAATATGAAATAGGTTCCCTCTATTGTTTTTTTGCTTTTGGTTGTTGGTCTTTTGTTTTGCTATTATTTTGCTATTGGTTAGTTGTTGCTTTTACTATGTCATCTTTAGTCAATAACATTTGATTAATAAAAGGGTTCCCCTTTATATTTTTTGACACACGTTATCTTAGTTGTATCTAATTGACCGTAGGTGTGTGTTTTTATTTTCCTAATGGGATATTTAATTTTTCCAAGTAGCTATAAGTTTTTACTACACATTTATTAACTTTCTTAGGATAATAAAGTGAGTTAATAATTTTATAACTAGGAGATAAAGTGATGAGTTGTCTCCACCTTTTAAGGGTGGAGTATTTACTCTTTCATCACTTTATTTTAATATTGGAGGTTATTGGTGGTCAATTCTTATTGGTTGATTTGTTCCTCCATCCTCTCCTTAGTTTTATATAAACTCACTACCTAGCTTATATTTTTCATCTTGAAGCTCTTAATGAAAGTTTTTCATCCTCGCCATGGTATAATCTTTGAAGTTTTGGTTTGCATATTTATGTTTTTCCAATTTATGTAACTTTGATTTTCTCTTATTTTTTTCCTCGGGTTATTCAATCTATTTAAAATTTCTAACATGGTATTAAAGCTTTTGCTTCAAGAAATCTAAGTTCTTGGATTCCGAATTGAGAGATTGAGATTTTCATGTAAAAATATTTTAAATTCTCATATGCTCTTCTCTTGCATTTTGGATAATCTTGAGAATCAAAAAGGGTTTGCAAATATTTAAAAACCTCTTAATATTGCATGTGTTTTGTGAGATCCTGATGATTGTAGAATTTTGGTTATAGTTGTGATTTTTTTTATTGTTCCAACGTGTCCAAGAGGCTCAAGAAATTCAAGATTGGTTTTCATTTCATCCAAATTGTAGATAATTTGACATAGTTGCAAATGGGAGTTTGAGGCTCAGATCTAGTGAAGGGGTTTTTATATGAGCATTTTCAGCCAAAAATAACCTTCCCATTGTATTCAAATAGCCTAAAAACCCTTATTATCATATAAAATTTATCTATTTTAGATGAATTTGATGTTTGGAAAAATTTTTTTTTTCTAAAGGGCATCACTTCAAGCTAAATTTAAGCCATTTTTTAAAAAATCTTAACTTTTTCCATGGTGTCCATTTTTGGAGAACATGATATTGTCTAAAAGATGAAGACAAACACTTTCCATCTAAAGAGGTATACAAAAAAAAAAATCCATTTTCTACCAAATATTACAGGTTGAAGCTATTTATTGCAATTTTTTTATAAAAAATTATAACTTTTTCCTAGAAGCTCCATTTTTCAGTATTGAATAGGTGTTGGAAAGGTATTGAAGATAACTACAAAGCTACAAGGATAATTTTTCTAGATTTTATTTCAGATTTATTTTGTATTAGAATTTGTAATTTTGGCCATTTTGGTCCTATTGAGCATTGTATCTTGGAAAGGCTTTGTAAATGTACTAAAATATAAAGTGACAACCTTGTAATATTTGGGGGGTGATTTTTGATAATAGTGAATAGGGTGGGAGTGTATTAACATTCTTATTTGGTGTTATTTTATAATCATTTGAGGATTGTATCATGGGTTTTTTGTTCACCCTTTTATGATAGTCTTGGATAAGGCTAATTATGAGGTTTAGAAAAAGGAATTCTAAACCATCTCAGATGACTAAAAAATTTTCCTTACATTTATGGACTCATGTTTGAACCAAACACACCTAGAAGGAAATCAATATGAATTAATTAAATTGATCAATGTATTAGGATTGGTTGGTTCTCATGTTGATAATAACACCATGTGGGGTATAATGGACATTGAATGTTGCCACACACTTTGGAGCAATATTTGGAAGATATTTGGAAACCCCTATATTTCTCCATTCCTAGACAAACCTACTTTAGATTGTCCTATTCCAATTGATGGTGTAGATAATATACCCTTTGATGATGCTACTTTAGAGGAGCTTGAGTATTTTCCAGGTCTTGAACATTCAAATGTCATAAAGAATTATCTTCTTGCTTCTCCTCCTTACATTGATATCTCATCAACAATTCCTGTTGCAACTTCATATTTCAGAGAAGCTTCTTTGAAATCTTCTAGTGATTCATTACAGTAGGATCATTTATGTCTTTTGGATTCAGTCTATTGGGACCAATTTCTACCAGACATCTCTTGTTTTTTTATAGAGTCCCTATTTTGGATCTAGATGACACTATTGAGGACATATGTCTTCTCTTTGAGGAAAATTTTTTGTTCCTTACATTAGTTTCTACTACAAAGATTAGTGTTGCTTCTTCAAAAGTTCCTAGTGACCTCTTGCAATAGGACATACATAGTCTTTCAAATATATCTTTGTGCCCAATGATTTCTTGACATGTATTTTTGACTTGTTTATGGAGTCTCACATTTTAGATTTGGAGGACACATTTGAGGGGTTATTTCTCCTCTTTGATGATACCTAGTCATTGCACAACTATTGTCAAACCATCATTGTCTTTAGATTGCATTCTACATCAATATTTTAGAGATTTTGATTTTTCATCTTCAATAGTGTGGCCTAGAATGCTTGATTTGATTGTGACTACTTTCAACATCAACATAGGGATAGTTGAGACAAGTTCAAAGACTTCATACATTTTTCACTTTCTTCCTACATATTCTTTTCAAGACTTAGGAGATAGCTTACACATAAACCTTTGGTTTTTTTTCTTCTGAAGGGGAGTAACATTGTTCTTGATCATGGCCTATCTTTTGCATCTTGTTTCGAGCATACATACCATTGGATCTCTTTTGGAGGGGGGGCTATTTAGTCTTTCTCTTCTCTCTCTATTTTGAGAGGGTGTTATCTCTCTATTTGTAGGAGGGGGCTTCTTCTTTATGGGGGAATTTGATATGTACATGGGTACCTAATGTGGCATCATTTTTCGGGATCCATCATATTTTACATCCTCCTAAGTTGTGATTAAAAGTGGGGGGAGGGGTGTTAGTATAATTTTTTAGTTTCCTAGTGGGACATTTAATTTTCCCTTAGCTATAAGTTTTTCCTACACTTTTATTAAGCTTTCTTAAGATAATAAAGTGAGTTAATCATTTAATAACTAGGATATAAAGTGATGAGTTGTCTCCACCTCTTAAGTGTGGAGTATTTTCTTTTTCATCACTTTATTTAATGTTGGTGGTCAATTCTTATTGGTTGAATTGTCACCTCCATCCTCTCCTTAGTTCTATATAAACTCACTACCTAACTTGTATTTTTCATCTTGGAAATTTTTGATCTTGGAAGCTTTTAATGCACAATTTGATCATCTTGACATTGCATAATCTCTCAAAATTCTTGTTTGCATTATTTGTGTTTTTTCAGTTTATGTAACTTTATTTTTCTCTTAATTTTTTTTTGGGTTATTCAATCTATTTCAAATTTTTAATAGTAGGCTCAAAGAAAATGTACTCTATACTATAGACTACTAATGGATGTGTTATAGGATCATATAGACCTTTAGCATGATAACTTGGATAGATGGTTGGCACTCATACAAATTTAGTTTATCTTATAGAGTTCATGTTGTTGTGAATAAAGTAATTTTCTTATGACATCGTTAGATTAAAGTGTGTTGGCTTATATGGATTTTAGTATAATATAGCTTTAGTGTGTTTTTAGAGTTCATGTTATCATTAATTTATTAAATTTTTATAACATTGTTAAATTTTAGTGCTTTAGTGTAACAAGGGTAACTAGCTAAAATCATCTTGTGTGGATAGACTATGGGGAGAAATATTTAAAGTGTGCTAAAGTAATCGAATTGTAGGAGTAAGATGTTTTAGTTTGATAATGTGGGAAATATTGTTAAAGTGAATAGTTATAGTTATGCTAAGTCTAATAGATTGTAGGAGAATAATTTTAGTGTATGTTGGTGAATAGATTTGTCACTCAAATATCTCCAACTCACCCAATAGGTAGTGACAAAAGCTCCTATAGTTGGAGATATCATTATTGGATTCATGATTTTCTTCTACATTTGGGAGGGGTAGCTCATTAATATGATATTAATTTGAGTTCTTTGGTAGTATTCATTTAACCGAAAATAAGGAAAAGAACACAAAAAGAAAAAGAAATACAAAGACAAAATGCTATATGAGAGCCATAATAAAATCACTTGGACTAAACTTAAGAATAGACTTGAAATAAAAGTTCCTGTACAATTAGATAGTAACACAAAGTTCAACAATAGAAATGAAAAACCTTCTTACAAAATAAATCCTTCTATTGTATTATGATTCTCTATCTATAGAGTTTCCTTCTTATTTAGAATATAATTGATTCTTTTATCAGTTATAGTAAAGAGTTTCCTTCTTATTTAGAATATAAAAGATTCTTTTATCAGTTATAGTAAAGAAACTTTTCACTTGCCATTGCTTGCATCTTTGGAAATGTATCCTCCATTTCAAATAGGGCATCTAGCTATAGTGAATTTTTCAAAAAGAAATGAAAATGAAATAGGATAGGAGGGACAAATTCATCCATAGCAGGAATGAAAGTTTCATCCATCACTTGGAAAGTCATCTTAACTTAAATGTTCTAAGATGGGTTCCAACATCCTCCCATCATCTAGACATTCCTTCTCTAGGGAATAGAGAAAGGCTTCAGCATCAGGTGTTAGAAATGGACAATGTGAATAGCTGCTTCGCAGTATATCCAAAGTATGAAAAATCAATTGTCAAATTAGAGAGGCTAAAATTAAGAGGAATCTGACCCAATAGCCCAAGTGGATCATTTTGGTTAGCTGTATTTGTGTTTTGAGAGAAATCCACTCCACTTTGTTGATGTGTTTCATCAGAATTAACATCATAGATAGAAACCTCCATGACTGTACCATGTGTGTCTGTAGAATTGCCAACACTACTATAAGAAAATCTTGCATTATTTGAGAATCCTGAACTTGGTTGGATTGCTAGTTGATTTTCTGGTGAAATTCCAGAATGGCCATGCAACATTGGTGATAAACCTGATCAAATTTTCATCCTTCCACTTGAGATCGAGTTGTCATCAAAAGATTGTACGGTATTAGGCAAGAAAGCTCCACCATTAACCAGGAATGGATTTGATGGCACTAAATTATATCCCATATTGTGAATCCTTTGCATTGGTATCACTAGTTATTGTACATGATAACCAATGGGTGTATGTTTCATTGGTGAGGAATGTAACCCATTTGAAATGGGAGGTGCATTTGTTATCAAGACATTTTTTTTGCATGAGTTCAACCTACTGTCACAAAAGATCATTGAACTTTGTGATTTGTTGCTTCATAACTAATCTTGTGTAGTATGCTTTGAAGAAGTCTAGATTTTACTCTTCCGACTTTTTCCACACATATCCAGTGAATCCTGGTTCCATTTTAGCCTAATTTAAGAGTGTTTACCACTTCCCTTTCATTCATGTATAGTTGTGGACAACACTTTCAAATTTTGCACTTGTTGTACGTCTCTTGGCTACCAAAATAGTAGAACTATTGTGTATTGTTCAGACGTTCAATATTATATAGTCCATTCTCCAAGAAGTTGCAGTCTTACAAAAGTTCCCATTCCTTAACGCTTAGGTGGATACCAATACCCTCTTCCAACACATGTTTTTGAGGCATTTTTACAAATCAATTCATGTGCCTTGCCATAAGCTTCATAAACCAGGGAGTTACTACTTGCAACGTCTATGAAAAATCGCCTTCTACTGTGCTGCGAAGGAAACCCGACACCGTTTGAAAGCCCTTGATTTGGGCACATACATGAAGAATATTGGCAATGGTTATGGAATGCGGCTCAGACCATGCTCGAGAATAATGCTAGAAAAAGGCGTGGAACTTGGCCTTACACTTGTGATCTACTTTTTCTTGAAAGTTCCTAAAGATTTTTCAACAAAACCATTTTGTGCATATCTTGTGATGGTTTCGTTCTATGAGGTGACTTCTCTTGGAGGCTTCTGTCAAACAGGCTGCACGACTTGACTATGCTTTCACATTTTGTGTGCATATTTACGACTGCATTTTCACTTCATTGAGCGTTGCGTAAAGGAGAAGCTCAGAAACCTCCAAGATGCCCAACAAAACAACACTCCGTTCACATATATAGTCTTTTCGAGTGATTTTTTGAGCATTCGAGAGGTTAGGGAACTTCAAGACTTTTACAACTTTAAAACCTTCATACGACAAAATTTTAGGAATTTGACGAAACACACAACCTTCTAACTCCACAGAAGGAACTTTTCGGATTTTTTTTAAAGGACAAAAACAGCCATTGGTGGCTAGTAAACCAAAGGTGCATGAGGGCAAGAATGTTCAATGGGTTGCTTTCTTTGGACTATTGAAGGGGCAATGGGAGGAATGAAAGCAACCGTTGGAAGGCGTGAGATCGAAAAGGGAGGTTTACGTAGTAAAGGTGGCTTTCCCTGACAACCAAAGAGGTAGGGGAGGAACAAAAACCAGTAATGAAGATCATGAGACCACGAGAAACGGGAAGGCTTTTCAACAAGGATTTCTTTCCTCTAACCACAGAAGAGGCAAGTGGAGTAACATAAGAAATTAGTGAAGGCTAATAAATTGAAGGGGGAACATCTGATAATAGGAATGACCACTAGACCAAAATGCTTTCTAAGCCATTTTGAATTTTTTTATAAAATTTAAATAAGAAGCCTAGGGTTTTTGGTCTAACTTGGGCATAAAGGGTAAGCAAACTCAAGATAGGCGTGGAAAGGCAATCATGTATTTGTATAAAGACTTGTGATTTCTCAAACTTTTCTTTATACAACTCATAGACATATAAGAATTCATCTACATGTTGATGGGATCAATGAGTACTCTTTCAATGGGTTTCACATTGACTTTAGCAAGAATGCAAAGATTTCCATTGTATATACCTAAGGGCACATTGACGAAAGAGAAAGAAATGGTAAGCTTTAGGGATAGCCAAATCTCAAGGGGCTCGAGGGTGGGTTTCAACCATCTTTACCATATCTACAAAAGGAGAATGGGAAATATCAATGTTTGTATCTCATGTAACAGAGTAGGAACAACGTCTGTAATGTTAGATTAATGTTACAAGAAAGGGTTTGTGTTTATCTATAGATTTTGGTTAGGATTAGTGACATTTATTTCCTTTGTTGTTTACCATAGAGACCTAGATGGTATTTGAATCAATGAGGTCTTACACTATGTGCTTAAGATGTAAACACCATTCAGTATCATGGCCAAAGACTCTATAGTACTAGATAAAGGCCTTTAGGTCATATGTGGGTGCTTAATATCTAATTTGTTTGAATGGGAAAAAATAAACGAAGTTGTTGTTTAGGAGTTTTTGCAAGATGGAATAGAGAGATTTAGGCATTTTTTGAATTATTACTTTCTCTAAGATTTAGACAAAAAAATAGCCAAGGAAACAATAGGTGTTGTGATAGGAGTGTTATGTACAATAGCAGGAGAATTATTTTTAAATAATTTTAAATTATTTTTATAGTTATTATGTGAAGAAAAATCTATGGATGATGCAGTAGGATTCTACGAGATGGGTGCCTCAAATTTTGACACTTTGTTGATAGTTGTGAAAGGTTGTGCAAAGAAATACAAAAGAAGAATATCTCATTACTAAAATTTTATCCTTACTAGAGGCTAAAGGTTTCTTATGGAAACCTTTTATAGATCTAAACTAGGGAGTGCATATGGAATGTGAGAGAGCAACTTGATCATATCTAAATAAAAAATCAATTACTCTTTCATAAACACCTTACTTGCAATACACCAAGATAGTAAAGATGACCTAGGGGCTACATTAGCCTAAAAGTGTTATAATAACTTATTTACTAATTGATCTAAAGAATAAATGGAATGATCAAGAAGTGAGAAAAATAAATGTGATGTCTTTCAATGATTGCACAGGAAGAGTTTTGCTAGAAATTGATCTTGAAAAATAGTCACTACGCAGGGCTATAAAGATGTACACATGTATGTGGATCAGCTTTCCATTATAATTTTCACAATGAGGCACCTCAAATCTAGTAGGAAGTGGGAGAGCAAGGATATGGAAGGATATGTGGCTACAATAATAGTATGGTGGGATGGGGGGTTGAGTAAAAGAGGTGGATAGCAACGCAAGCTAGTGTTGAAAGTGTCCTACATACTACATAAGTTGGTTGATTATAGGTCCTTTGGTATGCAAAAGGGGCTAGGATATGAGTAGATTTTTGAAAATGAAGGTGAAATTGTAGCTTAAAAGTTGTAAACCTATGTGACTGTAGATTTAATTAAGTGTTTTTTCTTTGTGTATGATTATCTATTTAGATCAATTTTACCAATTGTAGAAAGAGAGAATATTGTAGAAGAATGAGACAAGAAGATAGAAGTGACATAGCATATATGCAGAGAAACCCTTTCAAAAAAAACTCCACCACCAAAATCAATAATGCTTATATTATTTAACCTTAGAACAATATTACAATAATATTGTATCAATCCTTGATTGATATGCTTCCTTGCCTTCAACAATCCTTCTTCACAACCTGCACAAAACTCTCATACACTTTTTGTAGCACAAAGCTATCCATGCATTCCATGTGACCAAGCATGAATCCACATATCCCATGCCATGCTTCAAACCCTCACACATGCACAAGCTATATCTGCTAACCTATAATAAACTATGATGCAAGTGCTGCAATAAATAGACAATTCATGAGCATGTAAACTCATAAGAGTTATCAAATAAAAGAGCATAAATCTCCTCTCAAAAATCTACTCCTAGATTGTGCAAGTAGAGTTCCACACTATAACATGAAGTCAAAACCAAAGTCTTATCAATTTAGGCGCCCCAAACAGAACACTTAACTAATCGTTGGTCAAGAAAATATCTTGCAAGCATCACCTCAAAGTTGGCACCCAATAATGGGCCCACTTAACTCAAAGATGCTAACTTGGGTGCCCAAGGTGGGTCCAAGTCAATCTTAATTAACTGAAACATATTTGTCCACCAATTCATGGAAACATTATGCATGATTGATCATCCCCACTTAACTGAATGTATCCACCTATTATCTGTCATGCAATTGAAGTCATTAGTCATGCAACTGAAGTCAACTAAAGTCAACTAGCATTCAACTCAAACTAACTCCATGCAATAGAAGATAACTGAACCATAACTTAACTGAACTGAACTAAATTGATACTAAATTCAACTGAACTGAACTCCACTCATGTAAATATCAATCCCTAACTTGTAGGATCTAAATATGCATTATTGAAGTGTTATTAATCCTTCGAATAGTTAACTTAAGCAAGGTGGGTTCCACCTTCCATGTGGGCACCCCATGTGCTCCTATTTTGTAGGAGATCTTCTTGGGTGTCCCCACATGTTCCAATCATTTAGGAATAATTACAAAAGTCAATTTACATGTTCATTTCATTTGAATTTAATCTTTCTAATCCTAGTGTTGGGGAAAACTTTCCAAGGACTTAGGAGATACATGAAATATGTTTAGGATTACAATTAAATGACATCCTATTCCCAACATTCTCCCACTTGACATTATATATTGCAATTATTCTAAACAAGAAATCATTATTATAAATCAAGTACAAGACTCAAGGCCAATGACCTTCCTGCACCAAGAGAACTTATCTGTAGCATTGATCAAAGTGTCAACTTTCTCAATCAATACCTTTCCCAAGTATCTGTAACCAAACTATCATAGGTAGAACTTCATGCTATCAACATAACAACCCAAATATGCAAACAAGTCCCTGTATATCCACCATCCTGCAAAATAAGACTTCAAGGTAATAACAAACATAGACATGTGATAAAAAACCTCTAAAGTAACTCACTGTAGTAAAGTGTAACCAATCCAAGAGAGGTTCCCCTCTCATACAAAACACATATACCTTCTAGAACTCCCACTACATGGGTAATGCCAAATCTAAAAACAAGATCACAACATTAACAAGTCCTCCTATAGCACTTCACATAGAGGATGTGGCTAACTCCTCTATCATAGTGTCAAAGAAGCATACAATGATATGCAAAATACATATCTCATAACACAAGAACCTTCAAGAAGAAGACAATATTACCACAAAGAGAGAACCTGTAAATCAAACCATGTTATTATACCACACTAACATGTGCCAAACTGTGTAAAGTAAGATCTCCTTCAACACTCCCAAACTGAAAGGATATCAACATCTAACCATTCAACTTATAATGAAACATGGCAAAACTTAGATGTAAACCTCTCACAGAAAGTAGATCAAACTTAGCCAAAAATTCCCACAACAAAAGGGAATATGCCCAAAGCCACTAACTATCTCACATACTTCTCCTACCCAAATCTTCAGAACTAACTCAAGTTCAAGATTTCAAGGAGAACAATGGAAATACATAAAATCTTGCATCTAATTCTCAATAATCCCTTAGAACTCAATTTTCAAGACTAATGCATAAGAGAAGACAAGATACATATAAATAATGCATCTAATAATTAGTCAGGAAACACCTCTTAGATCATTTACCTACCGAGGAGACCAAGAGTGGGATACAAGATTGTCCTGTGCATACAACACCAAGCAATATAGGCTTTCAATAAAGACAACCTTCTCATCAAGTCTATGATGGACTCACATCCATTTCTAGGTGTAGGATCCTCGGTATTTACTGTTGAAAAACTTTTATAACAAGTAACCATTCCAACACATATCTCTTAACATAAGAAATATTTAGCCTAACCCAAGTCTCTCTAGTATCCATGAGCACCCACCAATCAATCCATGCCAACTTCAAATGCAACTTGCATAATCATGAAGCTCCAAGCAAATGATTAATACTCAAAACCAAAAAAAACTACATCATCTCCAAAGGAAGAACAATAGCACCTTTCCAAGGGTCCTCCATGAAACAAGATGTTAAAACCTCTTCAAATTTCATGAAGATAACCATATCCTACCAAAGCTCCCATGTACTATGATACCGAGCTATACATTGCAACAAGATAAACATTGAAAACCATCACTATCAAAAAATCCCACTGAAACATGTAACCAAGCTATCCATGACATCGTGATAACCATCTCCTAAATGAAGATCATCCATGGCCTCAACATAATCAAAGAATTTGTTGTTAATGACACAGCTCCCAAAAGGTCAAGAAAACCTTAATATCTAAACCAAGAAGATAAAACACACTTCTTTTACAAATCTGTAATAACACAATAGTACAAGCTCCCACTACAGCCAAAACCCTTCAAAATTTTAAGAGAAACGTGTCCCAAACTCTACCCAACGATTAACTCTGATACCAAATGTTGAAAATGAAGGAGAAATTGTAACTTAAAACTTGTAAACCTATGTGACTGTAGATTTAATTAGGTGTTCTTTTTCTTTGTGTATGATTACTTGTTTAGATCAATTTTACCAATTGTAGAAAGAGACAGAATATTGTAGAAGAATGAGATACGAAGATAGAAGTGACACTACATATACGTGAAGAAACCCTTTCGAGAAAAAACTCCACCACCAGAATCAATAGTGCTTGTATTATTTAACCTTAGAATAGGATTACAATAATAGTGTATCAATCCTTGATTGATATGCTTCCTTGACTTCAACAATTCTTCTTCACAACCTACACAAAACTCTCATACACTTTTTGCAACACAAGCTATCCATGCATTCCATGTGACCAAGCATGAATCCACACATCCCATGCCATGCTTCAAACCCTCACACATGCACAAGCTATACCTTCTAACCTGCAATAAACTTTGATGCAATTGTTGCAATAAATAGAAAATTCATGAGCATGTAAACTCATAAGAGTTATCAAATACAAGAGTATAAAGCTCCTCTCAAAAATATGCACCTAGATTGTGCAAGTAGAGTTGTACACTGTAATATGAAGTCAAAAAAAAAATCCCCTCAATTTAGGCACCCCAAACTGAACACTTAACTGAACACTTAACTGATCCTTGTAAATATCTTCTCATGCAAAAGGTGTTAACTCAAAGATGCCAACTTGGGCACCCAAGGTGGGTCCAAGTCAATCATAGTTAACTGAAACATATCTCTTCATCAATTCATGTAAACACTATGCATGATTGATTATCCCCTCTTAACTGAATGTATCCACCTGTTATCTGTCATGCAACTGAAGTCATTAATCATGCAACTGAATTCAAGTAAAGTCAACTAGCATTCAACTCAACTAACTACATGCAACTGAAGATAACTAAACCATAACTTAACTTATCTTAACTTAACTGAATTGAAATCCACTCATGTAAATATAAATCCCTAACTTGTAGGATCTAAACATGCATTACTGAAGTGTTATCAATCCTCCAAACAGTTAACTTATGCAAGGTGGCTTCCACCTTCCTTGTGGGCACCCCATGTGCTCCTATTTTGTAGGAGCTCTTCTTGGGCATCCCCACATGTTCCTATTAAATAGGAATAATTACAAATGTCAATTTACATGTTCATTTCATTCAAATTTAATCTCTTTCTAATCCTAGTGTTGGGGAACACTTTCCAAGGACTTAGGAGATACATGAAATATGTTTAGCATTGCAATTAAATGGCATCCTATTCCCAACATTGATATACCTACATTGGAATAATTTAAATCTTGTGAGGGGAAGATATGTGAACCTAAGTGGATAGAGATTCTAAGGTACCTTCTAAGAAATTGATATTGAATGGCATGTGAAGGTGAGGTAAATCTAGAAGATGAAGCATGCGTTGCTCTAGACTATGTAGAGCTAGTGGCCATATTTGTATTGCGCATATGGAGAGTAGGAACTAACATGGACATAAATATCTATTACCATTCAGATTACACTAGGAGTTGTGACTTCCTTCAATTCAAGTGGTTAAGGCTAGGATAGCATTGTGAATGATATGCATAAGCCCTTAAATAAACTCAAGACCTTTTGAATGATTATTAAGAATAGTACAAAAGGCCTTGAAAAGAGGCACACTAACACTAGATATGTTCTCACCTAAGTGTCGTATTTTCAAATAATTACCAAGGTGCTAATCAAGATCACACATCTAGGAGCAAGAGACATGTATTGTGACCTCATGGTCAAAGTTGGTGTTTGTCTCTTGAAAACAAGGGCTAGGAGAAGCAAGTTGAATATGAATTGTGGAAAGAGAATGTATATTTATTATCATTTGATTGAAATAAAAAACTGATGAAATCAGAACCTGACCTTATTGGGGTTGTTGCAACACATAAGATCAAGACATTTTTATATTTTGATAGCTTGTGTAAATAATGTTGTTAGAACATGTGAAGATTGGGTCGTGAATTTCATAATAAGGTTTCACAAAACACATTATAAAATTATAAAAATCAAGTTCGTAGATTGTTTAAAGTTTAAGATTTTTTCAAGATGACTTGGGTAAGTGGAGGATCATGGGGGTCCAAACTAGGCCCTTAAGTGCAATGAAAATTCAGTAAAAAAAAATTAGACAACTTGAAACAAAAATTTGAATAGGTTATTACCATAATTTGAAATATATTTAAGAACAAAATTTGTAGCAAATTAAATGTAGTTTCTAAGATACTAGTCCTTTCTTTGAAAAAAGTAAATCTATTTGGTGAAAATTTGAAATTTCAATGTAGTAGTACTAAATTTTTTAGGAAAAAAATAAAAAGCAAGTGTATGTCTGACCAACCTAAGTATAAACAATTTTTTTTGTTTTGAAACTTTCAATATAAGTAGAGGGAACATGCCCGAATGTGCCACAATTTTTTTTGTAATTTTTTTGCAAGTAAATTTAGTTATGATTTTTTATTAAAACTTTTTAAAAATATTAAAACTTATTTTTTGACCACCATAACTTGGTCAAAAATTTATGAAATTCAATTTTATTTTATTTTATCCTATAGTATTGGAAGCATAGAATGTGTTGCATCTTTCGAATTTGAAAAATTTGAAATAGTTTGAAAATTATAGATGTTTTTCACTCAGCATATCAATTAGGACTTTAGTCATAATGCATGTAGAAAATCAATAATAATTATCTATTAAATTTAAAATAAGGCATATCTTATATTGGTGGAAAGCTGAAAATTTTCTTAATAAACCCTTTTCGTTTTCTCAAATTCGGATAAAAAAAATTCATCAACCAATTTTTTGTCATATCACTACTTTTTGGACCCTTGTGATCCTACACTCACCCACTTTTTACTTATGAATATTTCTCTAGGTGCAAATGACAAGTTCACCAAAATATTGTGTACACTATTCAATTGAAAAAAGGAAATGCTAGTTTCCTTATCAAATGATCCTGCTAAATGCTACACTAAGATTAACTAGCCTTTTAGATAAACGAATCGAATCCATTGTTTATAAGAGCATATTATGCTAATTAATCTAATGTGTTTCAAACTTGTAATATTATCATTTTCTAAGAAAGGTAAAACACTATAACATAAATGCATTGTTATTGTTTAACATAAATAAAATCATATAATTAACAAAATGCAAGAAAAACTTAAAACTAACAATAGAGAACCTGACATCAGAGTTTAGAACTCTTTCGACTAGATGCCATCATTAAACATGAATGCCAACCTGGTGCACTATAGTTTGTACAAATAATGCATCTAGAATATTAATTTTTGTAAGGCATGGCAATTTATATACAAAAATAAAACAAAAACTCTTGGGAAGATCAGCAATGATAGAGGAAATACATTAATAAATATTTAATTAATTTATTTTCTGAAAATGATAAAAATGATAAAGAAAGAGGAAGGGAATATATATTGAAAATCTCTAGAATAATTGAATATATTTTTTCCCAAAGGAAAGCTTGTAGCTTCAAGGGACAAAACAAAATATTTGTGTGGTTGTTTGGGAGCTTGCCTTTGAGTTAAGCTCCTATTTTGGTTGATCCAACCTCCATAGATAGCCAATGTTTTGAAAATGAAAAAAATAGTATGTACTCTTCTCTTAAATGTGTCTAGGAATAAAAGAGAAATATCAATGCAAATATAGTATAATTGAATGCAAAATAGAATGCTTTAGAATGAAAAATAAAATCTCAAGTGTCAAGAAAAAAAGCATAAAAGGATTATTGTAGCATTGTAAATTGTCACCCTTGACAATTTCACACTATGTTTGGCTCCCACTTATGTGCTTGGACCTAATTATCCTTATTATTTTCTCATTTTATTATAATTTTCAAAAAATCTGGATAAAATTAGAAATTTAATGTAATTATTTATTTAACATGAGCACTTAAAATTTAAAATAGGCCTATTCAAGGGTGCCCTCACCCTTGATTGCTCTATTTTGGCCCAATTTTTAATATTTTATTGTTGGAATTAATATATTTGCAAATTTAAATTTATTTGTCGGCCTTTAAAAATAATTATAATGGGAAATACAAAAATGCATATAAATACAATTCCTTTTCACCATTGGAATATCTAAGCAACCTAGAGAAAAAATGAATATCATTTGAGCATCCTAAAAGACAATTCAAGAGTAGAATGAGCAGTAATTTTTATAGCACTTTCATTAGTCAAAATTATATTTTCAATGGATCATCAAGTTCATATCAGATCATAAGTAAGATTATTTCATTTTTTATGTTCATTATTATTGTGAGTACTAACACTTGTAGGATCTTAAATCAACTATCAAGTTCTCCTTATATGAGATGTGCATCGTGACTTCATTCCATCAAGGAATGAAAATTTGAATCGTGAGTTGTGGCATGTGATTTATCATTTTTTTATCCATTTTTCTCTACCAAACCTAGGGTAAGCACTCTTTATCCAACATCATCATAGTTGTTGTGGAGGTGGAAACACCAAAACTAGGTTTGAATTAGTTTGATCATACTTTTGAATATCATGTTCCTTTATATCTTTGCTCTCTACCTTTTTGTTTTCAGTTTATGTCATGCAATTTTGTGTTGTTTTGAATTTGCATCAATTTTTTGTACTTGCATAGTTGACCTAGTTTGCAATCACATACATCACATCAATTCAAATCCTAATCAATAAATCAATCAAAAACCCTAAGGGAACCAAAACCTTGATCAACCATTCTTGCTCTTCCATGAGGATAGTAGCTAAATGGTATTTTATGGTCATTTTTGTATCCCTTGAATGATAAAATGTTGAAAAGTGTGATTTAGGTTAACACTATCCTTCCATTTTTCAACATCTTATTTTGGTGAACCCAATGTCTAGATTATAGTTGTAAAATTATGTTTAGATGCTTATTATTTTGAAATGAGTGAATAAAAGGTTGTTTGAAAGTATCATTGTCCAAAGTGCATTTCATGTTATGTTAAACATTGAAAGAGTAAATGTTTGCATCTCATCATTCCTTCCATAAACCTAAAAAGTGTTATCTTTTTTTGTGTTTCAGACATAGATTCAGTTAATTGTAACATACTGCATTTTGGAAAATATCATTTATCAAGTAATTTGAACTTATTACACTCATTTTATTACTTTAAAACATAAAAGTTCATGCATGCATGTGTCTCACATAAACAATTTAGGGTTTCTTGCATTTCCAAAATTTTGTTTGATCTTAGACCTAAACCTACATAGTTGCATATCCTTAAACATTGTATTACATTGCCAAAATTTTAAACTTCCAAAATCCCCATTCTTCTTCTAGGGAACCCTCACCCTTGTCCTACTAATTTCACCTTGAATTTTAGTGATAGTTTTTTCTGTCACCTCTGTGAAAACCTATTTTTATTTGAGCATTTATCCTATTTTTTTCATCATCATATGTCTTTATCCTCATTGTATGCACACTTAAGTATCTTGAACCTTGTAATTAGTTTATGAACTTCATGACTTGGTTTTCCATATCAAATACTCCTATGAGATGTAGTTATAGACTCATGGCTTCTTGTGTTGCAATTACATCTAGTGTTGAGCCCAAATTTCATAATTATTTCACTCAAGGAATCATAACTACATGTATTCATTTTTTAATCCTCTTCCTATACCTACCTTTCCAATGTCTTCTTCATCACCAACCATTCATTTGGAATTGAAAGTTGTTGGACATGTCCCTGAAGACAAGCTTAAACAATTGGACAAAGACCTAGAAAGCCTCAACTATTCTTAAGCACTGAATCCTTGGCTGGAGAAATCGTTCCCCTTGTGGATAACCTTAGAAATTTAATCAATGGTTTGTAAGGAATAAAAGTGCTATGAAACCTAGCTTATATAGTGGACTCAAAAATCCTTGCAGTAGCTAGTTGCATTCAAATCCTAACTAATCCTCAAAATCAAGTTGGAGAACAAGTTTCCTCTCCTACAACTATACCTTCTATTCCCACTTTCAACCCTCTAGATGTAGCATCTACCACACAATATACTAATGGTTTTAACACTAGTTTACGAATTTCTTATATCTTTGTTCCTTCATCTACCACACCTCCATTTAGTTCATCTCTTATAAACTTTCAAAACAATAATCCCCCAATCATCAACAATAGTCCTACACATTTCACAATTTCTCAAAACATGTCACCAAATGATCTTGTAATAAATCAACTTTTGAAAACATGACATCTTTACAACAAAAAAATTCAAACATGAACCAAACTCAATCCAATGCTAATCATCCAACATATCTTACACATAGTCCATTATCATTCACTATCTTAGAAACCCCTATTCCACAAAACACTGAGATACCTTGCTTTGAGAAGTATGCTAGAAAAAGAGATTCCAATAATCATGTATCATCTTTCACTACTTTATGTAGTGATTTCCTTTTTGAAGATTCTTGATGAGCCATAAGAATGATCAATTTCCTTGATATAGTTACATGTTTTTATCTTATTTCTACTAAATTCTAAAAGACATTAGGGTGAAGCCACAATAGTGGTTTACAATTGAAGTGAGGAAGGAAAACTCACAAAAAATGAATGCATGGCAAAAAACTTGATTTTAGGGGTTTGTACGAACCTATTGGTTTGACCGAACCCATTAGGGGTTCGCGAGAACCTGGGTTCGGGCGAACCCTTTTAATTCTTTCCCGCCAAAACATCCAACAAAACCCCTTATAAAAGGGGGTTCGAATGAACCAGGGTTCGAACAAACCCATAGGGGTTTGCTCAAACCCCTAGGGGTTCGTTCGAACCCCCCTTATTCCTCATCCCCCCCTTGAGACACAAAAAAACCTAGATTTTGGCACTTCAGAGCTCAGGTTGAGGATGAATCATCACAAACCCAACAAGAATCAGGTAGTCCTCAGAACAAGCTATCCAACAAATATAATTTTAACATGTTTTGGTTTTATTATGTATTTTTTTTTTTAGTTTTATTAAACATAGGTTTTTCATCGAAAATGAAGGTCTCTATTCTACACGGAAAAAAATAGCAGATTATGAAAAATATGAGGCACTGATATTGAAGTCCTTGATCCAACCAAAAATTTATGCTATAATGGTCGTATGTCTAAATTGTAATTAGTTTGACTTTGAAACTTGATTAAAGAAAAAAAAATTCAATAAAAATTGTCTAACCAAGTGGAAGCACTAGATATTGAGTTAAAATCTAAATTCAAAGAATTAGAATTTTATCCTTCATGGAAAAAAAATTGTGTTATACGGTGTGCATCACTTTTAAAAAATGTTAGTTTTGAAAAAACCCAGTTTTCGTGAGAGATGGAAAAATAAGTGCAATCTGATTCCAAAAATTTTGAAAAAAATATTTTAAAAATCTACAGACAAAATGTGACGAGACTCTAGTTTGCATCATCTTCAAATTCTTCATGGTTTAGCCGCTATAGGTGCCCGAATGTGAATATTTAGTTAAAAATAATAATTTCAGTGTCCAGTTTGGCCAAAAATTGTAAACCACTATTGTGGGATCACCCATTACTAAACCTTTTTGTATAATTTAATCATTTCAACGCATTTGAAAGAGATATATATTATATAAATAAGTGTGTGTGTGAACTTTGAACGTCTCTAAATTTAGTATATTTTCATGTTTAATCAATAGACTATTGCTAACAACGAAATTCCTTAAAGAAATAAGGATTAACCCCTGTAGCGAAGAATTTTTCAACCCACAAGAAAGGGCTTCTCAATCCACAACAAAAGGATGAAAATTCAATGTAGTTAGGAGTTAATCTGCTACAACACAAGCATACTTTCATAATAATATGAAGGAAATTATTTGAGGACAAGATCATGGATGGCCAAGTGTCACTCCATCTTTTTAATAAGTTATGGAGGATAACAGGAGTCTATTCCAATAAGGAATAGCAATTATAATTAGAACTTCTCTATTAGGGCACGTTTCTAGTTTATAATAGTTATCTAAAAATAACTTGTAGAGTCATTCAATTTCTACACTCTTGTTCTTACTAGTTTTTTTTTGTTATTGAACTCAATAATCTTCTTGTTTTTATCGGATAATGGACATTTACTTTTAAGTTTGTTTATAGTTTTCAAATAAGTGGACTCTCATAGCCCTATATAGGAGGGTATTTTGTCGAGAAGTCTAAGAGCTAGATCCTTGCATGTATTAGATTAAATAAGATATTTTGGTACATTCCACTCAGAACTCTATGTATGATTAGAATATATAATAGAGAAGATATTTCAGTAGCATGTTTTCCTGAGTTGAGTAATTGAAGAAGGTCTTGTGGATGCAACAACTCAAGAAAGGGCCACTTGAGGTATTAGAAAGCCACATTATTTTAGTTGATTAATTATATTATGTATTGTATGTTTTAAATTGTAGTTGCTAGTTTATGCTTTAATGAATCTTGTGTTGTAATTTTTGAATTGAAAGTCCTTAGTTTATATTATGTTCAATACTTATGAAGGTTAGTTGAATTAAGACATTTTGCAGCATAAACAATTATCAGTTACAATCATAAGTGATAAGTACTCACAACAATTAACAGTTATTATTAATTATTTACCTTATTTCATAAATAGGAGCTAATTTCAATTAAAATATTTTGATACATTTATCTTTTTGAAATCACCTATTCTTAGTCGATATAGGACCTCTAGGATTCTTGAATGCATATATGGTGTCAGCATTATCTAAATCCTACAACTCCTTGACTTTGATAATTTACTGAATCTCTCCCTTGAATGATGAACTCCTTAATTTAGGGATCTTCAGGTCCATTTAGCTGCATGTACATGATCATTTGCATTAGCTAATTAGACATTAGAGGAAGCTCTATATTTTTTGGAATTGTTGTCAAGGATGGTACTAAGTTCAGAATTCTTATTTATGTTTTAAAATTACTTTCAATGCTTTCATAGATTAGTAAGTTTTTGTTTCCAACATTAGGACCAATAGATACTCAAGTTCATCGACAAAGAACTATTCACTAACAGTGTGCAGGGAATTCCATTTAAAGATCAAATAACTATTGTATGTGGAGGCAAAGAGACGCTCTGGGAAGATTTATCCCCTCAATTTACAAAGAAATTGAATGTATTGGTGTAGATGAGGAACCTGTTGAGGGAATTAACGAAGAACTACCCCTCACACCAGTAGCTACTCCAAACCTAGAGGAGACTTTCAAAATACATCTTAACACCATGGTTGAAGAAGTGGTAGAAAATCCAACAAAACATGTGACATTTGAGTTTCCAATAACAAACCAAGAAAGGGTCACTACTCTTAAGAATATACCCCTTTTGGTCTTACCAATTTTATATGGATTGGTTACTGAAGACCCAAACACATTCTTATTTGAACTTGATGTTCTATGTTGAATTTATGATTATAGTACGAATGCTCACATACTCAAACTCTTTTAAACCACATTAAAGGATGTTGCTCTACGATGGTTATGGGGTTGGGAAGAAATGTAGTACCCAATTGGAAGACAATGAAAGCTAAATTCTTGTAGAAATATCAGGATTATTGCAAAGGAACAAACAAAAAGAGAGGTGACATCTTCAAGATGTCACAAAGGGAAGATGAACCACTTGAAGATTATGTGAAAAGATTTCAATTATGTCTGAAGAAATCACATTAGAATAGTCTCTCTCTTGAGTCATTAAAGCTAGTTTTTTTGCGAGGAGTACATGAGGACTTCATGGATGCTTTAAACCTCATAGGGGTAGGAGATATTTCTCGACTACCTTTTGAGGAAATTTGCAAGGTATGTAGAAACTATTTGAGGTCATCTATAAAGAAGACCAAGGTTGATAGAACCTTTTCTTCCAATAAAATATCCATTGGATTCTCTAAGGTGGAATTCAGTGACCTCTTGTCCAACATGAAGGAGGACATAATCATCCACCTAGCTACCCAATTGAACACCTTGCATATCCAAAAGAAACAAGAAGAAGATGAGGCAACCCTTACTGAGTATCAAGTCCACATTACTACCAGAAGAGGGTAAATTGTAAATGTACGAAGTTGGCCACTATTTCTAAAGAGAAGCAAGGGAAGCCTGAATTTGAAGCCCTAGGGGATGAGGAAGGAAAATTATTTTACATTTCCTAGCACAAGCCATGACAACAAAGACCAGGTATGCCTCAAGATCCTTTGTGTTACAATGTCCTTTCTCGTAGGTACTTTGAAAACTTCTCTCATTGGAACAATTAACCTTGGTTCATAATACACAAAATCTATCATGGCCAATGGACCAATCACCTAATTAGGTTACACAGGAAGGGATATGGCCACCACAAACTTACCAAGACCTAAATTATGATTCCCAATGGCCACCACAGTGGTGTGGGAGCCAATAATGGAAAAACCAAAATATCAACTACCCGCAGCCACAACAACCTTTGCATCCACATCAACCCACTATAATGCCAAATCCAACCAGAACAACACCATCACAGCCTAGATCGCCTCAACTACCATCTCAACCTACACCTAACCCTAACAACAAGCTTGTTCAACACGCTTATGCTAATGACACCATCCAATACCCAACTTATGGGGTTGAGGTGAGTGATGCCCACCTTCATTCAGGAAGGATGCTTGTTGGGCCATCATATCTCACATCATAGAGTTAACTGATGAAGATTCCACATAGGAGAATATTGATAGTCAAACAATGCATCCTAAACAAAGTAAGACACAACAAAACATCACAATTCAAGAACCGCCATTTCTTGAATGATTAACAACACAAAATCCCATTCTAAACTTGAATTTGATTTATTAGAGTAGCTTAGAAATGTTTGCACTAAAATACCCCTAATTCAAGCAATTAAGGAAGTACCAATATACACAAAAAATTATGAGAGAATTGTCTTAAAAATCTAGGCAGAAAAAGGAAGGACCCTTAGACTATGTATGTCTTAAGACAACTTGATAACATTATGTTAGGCAATATAGTTGTTCCAAAATATGCAGATCCTAGAAGCCCTATAGTAGACATCCAAATTAATGGCACTCTCATCAAAAACAACTTAATTGGCCTAGGAATAGCTATAAATGTTATGACAAGAGAAACAATGCAACAACTTCAGTTGATGGATCTTCGACCTACACCTACTATTCTGCAACTAGCAGATAGGTCAACTGTTAAACTAGAGGGTATTATAGAAGATTTAGTCATCACACTGGATTTATGGTAATATCCTGCAGATTTTATGGTTTTACAACCTAAAGAAAACCTATTAGGATATCCTTTAATCTTAGGTAGACCATAGTTAGCCATTGTAGATGCATTCATTGGTTGTTGTTCTAGCTACATGATCATTTCCGATGGGAATGTCACAAAAAACCTAGTCCTTTACCCCTTGCACAACCACATGTAGACTTGGAGAAAATTGTATGGCCAACCATCGAAGAAGATGACCTATATTCTTTACAAACACTCATGACCATTGATTTTATCCCAATGATAGACATCCAAGATGAAGATGAAATCCTTACCAATTTATTATGCAGAACTCTTATGGAAGGGACCTACAACAACACAACTTTCTTGCATGCTTACACTACTCTTTACCTAGTATTATACCTACAAATGCCTCTGAATGTACTTAAATTTTTCATACAATACTTCCCCATACTTGCAATCTCAATCTATTAGGACTTGATGTAGCTTCTTCCATGTCTTCTACCTTAACCATGAAAATTACACTAGGTAGAACACTAAATGTCAATAACCAATTGACAACTACCCAACAATCTTCATTGCTAACAATGTTGCAAACTCCTACAACAACATTTTCATGGGACTATCATGATATTAAGCGTATAGATCCTCACCTATGCATGCATAGAATTTATATTAATGAAGGCTATATGCTAGTTAGGCAACCTCAGAGAAGAATGAACCGAGTAGTGCGGGACATAGTCAAAACAGAATTACAAAAATTGTTAGATGTTGGGTTTATATATCCCATATTTGAAAGTCAATGGGTTTCCCCATTTGTGTACCAAAGAAGGGAGGAAAATGGAGAGTATGTGTAGATTATAGAGAATTAAATGCAACAACGAGGAAATGTCACTTTCCTCTTCCTTTTATTGATCAGGTGTTGGATTCACTAGCGGGTAAGAAATTTGTCTCCTTCCTAGATGATTTTAGTGGGTATAATCAGATAAAGATAGCTCCAAAGGATGAGGAAAAGACCACTTTTACCTACCCATGGGGTATATATGCCCATTCATTTTTACCATTTGGATTGGGTAATTCCCCTGCAACATTTCAAAGAGCAATCTTAAGCATATTATCAAATTTTGCACATGATTCCATGGAGATTTATATGGATGATTTCACCACTTATGGGAATTCTTATGAGGAAGCATTGACTAATTTGGAGAAATTCCTTCAAAGGTGCCAAGATCACAAACTTTCTTTGAGCCATGAAAACTGCTTCATGATGATGACTAAAGGAGTGGTCTTGGGACACTTTGTGTCTAGTAGAGGAATATAGGTGGACCCTAATAAGATAGAAGTGGTTTCCACTCTACCTATTCCTCAAAAGAAAAAGGATGTCAAAAGTTTTCTTGGGAATGCAGGGTACTATAGGAGGTTTATCAAGGATTTCAGTAAGATAACATCTCCATTGTTTGTCCTCCTCTCTAAGGACATTGAATTTGATTGGACCCCTGCCTACTAAGAAGATTTTGAAGCACTCAAAATGGCCCTTACAAAGACACTTGTCTTAAGAGGGCCTAACTAGACAATTCCATTCCATATACATTCAGATGCTTCTAATTTTACCACAGGTGTTGTTCTAAGATAGAAGGAAGGGAATTTGGAATGTGAAATCTACTATATTAGTAAAAGCCTTCAAGTTGTTGAACTTAACTATATAGTTACTAAAAAAGAAATGTTAGCAATTGTATATGCTATTAATAAGTTCACACACTACATCACTGGATACTCTATTTTTATTCATACCGACCATACAACGATAAGATATTTGATGAAAAAACTAGTGATTAGAGGAACAATTGTCATATGATTATTGCTAATGCAAGAGTTTGATATAACCATATGGATAAAATAGGGAAAGAAAATGTAGTAGCTGATTTCCTTTCAAGACTGTAAATAAAATCAATAGAAACATAGTGGATGACTCCTTTTCGAATGAACATTTTTTTACCTCTCAATGCAGACACCTTGGTATGTAGATATAGCTAATTATTTGGTTTCAGGAAGGACACCACCACATCTCCCACCCAAAGAAAAGTGTCATCTAGTGGAACGCAGTTTCCCTTATTCATGGGTAGTTGGTTGTCTCTTTTATATAGGTCCTGATAACATAATGATAAGATGCATCAAGGAGGATGAAGTCTATGATATCCTGGAGGCCTGACATGATGAGCCTTGTGGAGGGAACTTTGCAGCTAAAAGGACAACTCTAAAAATATTAAATTTTGGTTACTACTAGCCTACACTTCACAAATAAGTCTAGGCCTTTGTCTATCACTATGAAAAAGTTTTTGTTGCCCAGGACTACACACCTACAAGGTGTCATGCCTTGCAACAATGCCTTGAGGTTGTTCATTGTAGTGTTAGATTGCCATCTCATCTTATGTGATCAAGCCCTTACCCAAGACAATATTGAGACATTTTTTCTATGGTTGATGACAAGGCTCTTACCCTCAATGGCTTCCCTTGAGAGTTCTACAAAGCCTTTTGGCACACTATTGAGAGAAACCTCCATAATGTTTACCTTAAAGCAATGAAAATAGGATCATTAGGAAATATAATTACTAGAAGTAACATTAAATTCATACCTAGTTCTGGTGACCCGAAGGATACCAACAATTGGCATCCTAACACTTGGCTGAACGTCTCCTACAATATAATTTCCAAAGCCTTGGCTCTCTAGTTGTGGCCCTTACTAGTGATCATTGTCAAACTATAACAAATTGGTTTTATCAAATCCAAATTTATTCTGGACAACATTCTCATGGTATCGGGAGAAATGGAATGGACCTAACAATCTTAACAACGATCAGTTTTCATTACAATTGACTTTGCTAAGGATTACAACTACATTGAGTGGCCTTTTATCCTGGGCATGCTCAATGTTCTTGTTTTTGGCCCATGATTTCTCCATTCGATCCAAATGCTCTTTGCAGATGCTTTTGATTATATAACCATTTTTGTTCAACAATCTTTGACTTTTGGTCTATTTCAATCCGTTCGACAAGGGTGCCCTCTCGCCTTGGCTCTCTATGTGTTGGTCACTAAAGGTTTTGGTTACCTTCTTGCTCAAGTAGTTTCCCACTCCCATGTTAAGGGGATCGTTCTTCCTGATTTTGAACAACACTTGGTTAATGTTCTGTAGTGTAGAAAGTTGTACCCCTTTCTAGGAGAAAGTATAATTTCACACTTATTTGGACCTATTTTAGTGACCTTTCATTTATGCATTTTTAAAACCTCATTTTTGGGCCCCTAATACCCTTTATCATGTATCCCAAGGCCTATTTTATTTATTTCACAACACCACAACTCGCTGGAGTCCTAAAGTTTTAGGTCTTCATTAAGTGCCTTAGACTCAACTTTAAACATGTTTTTGGTAGCATTTCAAAGTTTCAAATTCAAATTTCAAATGTCGACTTCCTAATAATTGGAAAATTAGAAAGGAAGCCTATAAAACTAAGTTTCACATTCATTTTACACTAGCAAGGAAGAGAAATTCACATTAGATCAAGTATTCATATTCAAGAGTAAGGATAAGTTAATCAAGCATTCAAAAGTGAAGTCTTGGAGTAGCATTTTAATTGTTTTTGTAGGTCTTCAAGCTCATTTTGATATCAAGATCAAGCATTGCCAAAGGATTGATGATAGATTCCTATAAAGGATCATGATGGATTCTAGGTTTTGGGAGATGCACTAAGACATTCAACCAAGCCTAATGACTTGTTTCCTAAGTGGTTCCATCTTCTATTATCATTCTAATTTTTGCCTAAAGGAAGTTATATTTAGTTTTATGACTTATTAGGGTGATTTGAGATCTCCCAAAGTAGGTCTTCATCATTGTTCATGTTCATTTAGGGATCCTATTCTAACACAACTTGAGTAGGATTTCTTTGCATTATTAGTTTTCTTAATCTTAGACACACTTAAGGTTAGGATTTGCATACACATTTTATGTTTCAGATCTATGTTTTTCATCAAGGTTTAATTACCAAACTTGGGGTTTGACTGAGGAAAACCCCTATCCACCAACAAACAACAATCTTGTTTTGTAGATTTTTCACACATTTAGATTCGGGAGCGAAGGTTTAGAGTTACAGGGAAGAAGTACAAGTCTCAGACTTAAATCTTAGATTCAAAGTTTTCCAAAAAAGCCTACCAGGACCCATTCGCCCTAGGGTGAATGAGTCCCTGCTAGGGTTGCAGAAACAACATTTTGTGACAGGTGCACAACATGTATTCCTCATATTTTCCAAAAACATTGCTATTTCTCTCAGTTTTACGCTTAATCTTAAAGATCCAAGTGATAGATTGCATTTTGGAGTTGATTTTCTATTTTTAGTTTTTCTCCCCAAAGTGTTGTTTGACCTAGACCCTCGTATTGACACAAAAAGGAAATTTGAAGATTCTTTCATAGAATTGATTCTCCTAAGGGTAGTTAGTCAATTCTTTGTGGGGATCTCATTTCCTAATGAAATTAGAGAAGTAGGACCCCTTTTCCCTCTTTGGATCCACCACTCCATTTTGGGAAACCCTAGGAGCACCCTATTTTTCTATGTTTCATGTTCATTTTATCGGTGACTCTTTCCTCATGCATTGTGAGGAAGAAGAGAATATCTCTTAGGCCCTAAAGTTCTTGTACATTTTATTTCCAAGCCTTTGGCTCTAGCATTCAATGACACAAGACTTTGTGTTACAGACAATCCTTCCCTCCCAAGCCTACTTGGTTGGATTCCTTTTATTGGAAGTGGATTGACTGTGGAGAATTTTTTCGATTCCTAGGCATACCTTTTGCTTTCCACATCAGCCCCGTCGATCTTTGGCAAGCGGTGCTAGCAAGCATCGTGAACAAAATTATAGTACTGAATCTCCAAGCCTCTCTCATTGGTTGGTAAGTGTCAAATTTGTTCCAAGATTTTGGTGGCCACTTATGTTTACTATTTTTCATGCTAGGTTCCTTCCAAGGCTTCATAGCTTAAAGTGGAAAAACTCCTCAAAGATTTTATCTGGGCGTTCAGTGATGAGCACCATGGCTTTCACAGAGTGGCTTGGGAATTTTGTTGTTTTCGTGGAAGGCAAGAGGCCTTGGATTGATTTACATTCATCGACAAGACATTGCCTTGTGTATCAAATAGATAATTAGGGTTCTCACCAAAAATAAGGCTTGGACAATTCTTGTTCGCCATTGCATTAATTATGCCATCCCTCATGACCGTCTAGCCTGGAAGGATATGAATTTTGGCACTCTTTTGACTATGAAGGAACCAATTTACATACAAGGCACCTTTTTTATTAAGAGTATTTGGAAAGCTTGTGAAGCCATCAAGTTGGGGCTTCGATAGGCTGGAGATGATTTTCGTAATGGTTTATTCATTAATCAATATTCTATTTGGTGGTCTTAGCTCTTCAACTCTTAGGGGAGGTCATTGGCTCTCTTACCCTGGACGCAGGCTCTCAAATTCTTCAAGAGAGGAGCCAAAAACTTTCCAGATTTGATTTATTTGCCCACTAAGTATTTACTTCCTTGGGAAAATTTCAAATCGAAATTCAGACTTTCCAACCAAGATCGTGAAACTTACCAAATTGTTGTTGCCTCCATTCTTATGCAATCACTTCACAAGTTGGACATGCAGAGCTTCAAACATTAGTGGAAGGATTGGAAGTGGTTTCCAGATACTCCCTCTTGGAGCTATAGGCCCTCTAAGGGTTACTCTTGGCTCTCTCCTCATTTGCATATGATTGATTATCTTAATTTTTGTTGGCGGCTTCAATCATCTTATGTGGTTTGGAAAAATCATTTCCATGGTGTATGGGTTGTTATTCTAGAGCCTAAATTGGCCCATTTTTCTTATTGTTTGCTATACCAAGGTCTTCCCATGGGGACCAAACTCACTCACATGGGTGTTCCTACTCCCAATTGCTCATTATGTGGCCAAATTGAGATCCTCAAGCACCTCTTCTAGTTATGTCCTCGGACTCAAGAAGCTTGGACTTGGATCCATGACTTCTTCAAACCCTTCTGGCCCACTCCCTTTTCATGGCACATGGTTCTTCTTGGGTACTAGCCTAATCTCCCTCACAAGTAAATTCAAATGTGGCACAATTTCAGGGTGGAAGTTTTATTCAGTATTTGGAAGGATAGAAATGTTGCACTGTTTAATCACAACATTGTTGATAAATGTTTTTCTTTGTACACTAAAGCTATGATTTGCTCAAATGTTCTTATGCAGATTCAGGTGCAAGTTAACAAAGTTGCCTGAAGTCTCTCATCTCTAAGAGTTATTGGACTATCAAGAAACTACCTCTTTGACTCCAAGCCACTCTTCCAGAAGGGATAGTCAAGGTGACCGCGGGTCTCACTCTTGTGGTCCTCTACAAAATCTAGAGATAGTGTTGCTTGTGGAGGATGGCCTCAACCTTCACGTTTGCCATCTCCTCAACGAGACACTAGCTAGCCTGACACCAACAAATTTCCCCGTGTGCTCCCTGCCATCTCTTAGATTCACACTCAGCCAACCCTGGAGGAGAATGCTGAAGACAATGTCCTCATTGGCTGGGAACCAATTGCTGATTCTAACCCTGACGATGTTTTGGGGGAAACTTGAGGATAAAGATCCTCCTCCACCTAGCATAGCCATGGCTGCTTAATGTAATATTTTGTTATTTTAGGGCTTGGCCCTTTTGCTAGACTTGTGAGCGTGCTCTTCAACTACCCTCCTCTTTTTTGAATATTCTACTATGTTCTTTAAAATAATGCAAAGTTAAATAGGATATATTCATAAACAAATTGTATTTTTCTTGCAGTTCATGAATTGTTTATTTGTAGACAATAATTTGAATTATTTCAAATTTCCAATCTCTTGGTCTTCCCACCAAATCACCAGCGTGTGATCAAGGTATTTCATGCTCATGTTGTATTATGTACTATACCGACGTATAGAGTTTACATAAATGAAGTACGGCCAACTTGGTAACCACATCCTCAGTATTGTATCAAGCAAAATAAGACAGCCAAGTTATAGAGAGGATTTAGCAATTAGGTGTTACTCGCAATGAAATTCAACGATTTAAGATACGGTGAAACTTACCGAAAGCTAGCCATCTTACATGATTAGTTAAAATATGCGAAGTATGGAAATCTTGAAACAATTCCAGTGGCAGCAAAATAAAACTACTTAGGCTGCCCTTATTTTCAGCAATCCAACCTTTTATCGTAATTCGTTTGGCAATTCTGAACCACACCAAAGGAATCAATATCAAACTCAAGAAAATAGGATATAATCATTACAGATTGGAAAAAAAGTGGTAAGTCATTACAAATCCTCTTGAAATAGAAATGGACCCCAAGAATGTTGGTTTGGGATAAACTAGAAAATGTGAAGAATGCTCTCACACAACTGCAATCCATTCACGGCAAAACAACATGCCCACAGGCACAGAGGGTACGATCTTAGTCTTATTCTATCGTTTTGCAATTAGTTTGATACAAGAGGCCACGAAACTAGACAATGTTGAAATCTTCATCCTCGTAAATTATGTAACTAGCACAATCACATGCTCACATGTTAATTTTTTCAATATTTTCATGAATCTTTCGAAGTTGATGAATATATTAATGCTGGAATACACTAACTAGAATCATATTATGTCTTCTTTAAGTAGTATGTACAATCGTTTGACATCAGTTTTTACCAACTCCAAAACTTGATGCAATGGGGACTATTGCTTTGACTGGACAATGTTGAAATCTTCATCCTCCTGAATTATGTGACAAGCACAATCACATGCCCACATGTTAGTTTCTCAACATTTTCTTGAATCTTTCGAAGTTGATGCAATTAATTACTGTTGGAATATACTAACTAAGTTCATATCATGTCTTCTTTAAGTATGTGCAATCATTTAACATCAGTTTTTACCGACTCCAAAACTTTATGCAACGGCTATTGCTTTGTGCTTCGCAAGGAGGGGTGAAGCATTAAGGTGGAAGATCAACAGCAAGGGCTTCACATGCATTTACCCTAACTATAACTTCTACATTGTGCCAGGAGCGATGGGGTCAAGGGATCACAATCTGTGGAGTGCGGGACAAAGCCCTACCAACAGTAGAGACAATTGGGCATTAGGATTCTGCAACAATTACTGTCGCCTAAGCAACTAATTGTAGCTCAAAATCTTGTGAGCATAAACAATACATGAGAACATTAGGGATCCCTCAAGCTTAAGAAAAATCGTAAGAAATTCAACAAACAGCTTACAAAAATGAAATCATAGCAGGATTAAACATGGAAGTTTCAAAGAACTGTGCACACAGAGCTGGATCCTTGCATCAGCATTATGCATTGGCCACCGACATGTAAATCATCAAGAGGTAAAATCCATAAGTGCAAAAAACAACTTGGTGTAGATGGCTTCAACATGTCATTCTGCAACGTCAGTGGCTATAAATGCTTAATGTTATCTTGAACATATTTCCATTGTCCATACATAGCATAATGCTTTGGAAAAGAAAGAAAAAAAATTAAAAACCTAACTTTTATCGGAAACAACAAAAGTAATGTGACTGCCAAATGTACAAGGAGATTAACACATCAGGACATTTACAATCTGATACATATTCAGCCAAAAAAAAAATGAAAAATTCTTAAGGAACCATAGTATTGCCAATAACTTCGGCAATTCTTATCATCTTCAAAACACCATATATTATACATAAGAACATTTACTGAATAATTTATAACATTATATAATCTAATATGCTTTACGGAACTAATTGATATTTATTTCTAGAGATTTAGAAGAACCTTGCTATTGGCAAATTTCAAACCACCTAATGTATTTTAGCAACTTAATTTTGGTTGATCATGAGTGCATTCTTGCATATTTTACAATATACTAAACCTCTCAAGAGCACAAAATCACGAACTGGTCAAAACTATTAAGATCATAAAATCACAAAACTTTTCCAGTCAAGGAAGAAATGACATGACTTCAATCCTTATTAAAGTTGTCAGTCTCAAGGTGAGAACATCAGGTGTTGGTGGTCAACTGGCTTTCAGTTCTTCATTACATAACCACAAATGAAATGTTATTTTCCCATCACAGGGTCACAGAAAGACTGATTTTTTTAATAATAAGAAGTCTGTTTATATTTTCTTAAAATGGAAGGGGCCAAAGGAACAAACGTGGGCCACACTAGGACTCCAGTTTATTATCCATCCAATCGAGGATGTCACTGGCAATCTCATCTCGCTCAGGTTCAAACAATAAATCATGGAAAAGTCCTTCGTAAAGCTTTATTTCTTTATGTCTCGAAGCTGCTTGCTCATATAAATCCTGAGATGCACTAGGATCTGTCACGGTGTCAGCAGTTCCATGGAGAACTAAAAAGGGAACTGTTATTCTTTTCATGTTCTGTTGCAAGTATGAGCAGATACGTAGTACTTCGCAGCCTGTTCGGACCCTGATTGGATCAGTGTACACTAGTGGATCAGAGTACTTAGCAATCAGTGCTTCAGGATCATGAGAAACAGCTGTTCCCCTCTTATTTGCTCCACTGAACTGATACCTTGGTAAAACAAGAGAAAAAAATGGTGCAATTGCCTGCCATAATTCAAAGAATATATTTATCAAATTCATTTTGTCCAAATAAAAGATAAAATAAGTACTAAAATCTTGTTCAAAATTGCTTCCTATGTCTTATAGCTAGTTTGGACATTTTTTTAATGTTAGTGACTTCTTAATAGTTTTTTTAATAGAAGTGGAGTTTTGTATTAAGTGCAAGATTAACATGTTTACCCCCCAGCCTATATTGATAGATGACCCTAACATCGAAGTACTCGGCTATGAGTTACATACTTCTTACATCATCTTTGTATAGTGTAATATAAGGTGCATGCTCTTTAAAATAAATCCAGTTCAAAATCCAGTGCCTTACCACCAAAATTGGATGTGCTGTCCACACACGCAGTGCTGGAGAAGTTGTGACAATTCCTCGTACCATTTTCTTGACGTTAGGATCTAATGCTGCCTTCAAACATGTATTAAATAAAAGTCAAGGGGAGTAGATACTAGAAACATCAAATAATTATATTGACATTAAATAAATGACAAAAGGTAGAAAAGTATTGTATTTAATAACTTCAGAACTGAAGTGTAGAATTACTAAATTCAACTTAATTACTATAATCATGTAAATCAAAGAATTCTCCAAGCAGGATCTTAATTATTTGGAACCATTTATCAAGAAGAAAAGAATACTACCTTCAAGATAATCGCCCCACCAGTTGAGTGACCAAACAAAAAGCATGGCACTCCAGGGTTCTCTGATCTTACTTTTTGTAGGAACATTTTCTACAGGATGAGAAGACATAAAATATTAATGCACAATTATAATAATACCTTCATATATTTGTTAAAAATAGGGGAACTTGTTTATGCATACCGTGACTTCAACAACCTGATCCAGTGATGGTACATATCCATGCAGCCCGTCACTACCACCATGGCCTGTAAAACCAAAATTTTATATAAATATTCCGGATTCCCTACAAAGATGTCTTTGAAACCTAAAATAAGAAACTTCTGCGGCTAATGATTTTCATTCCTTATTAAGAAGAAATAAATTGATAGCATGCCAACTTGTTAGGAAGAGCTAAAGCATCTTTTACTCATGGATGCTTATAATAAATTACAAGAAAGCATACAGATACAATATTTGTTATACATAACATGCCAACGGGGGGCATTTATGAAAACCAGTTTTAACCTATGCAGTTTTAATAAATTGAATCAAAAGTCCTGCACAAAATAACACTACATGGTTCCCTGCCATAGAAATCAGATCAGAACATAAAAAATGCTAAGAAAGAAGCTCTAATGAGATTGACATATGGCCCGATTTGAAGTTTAGAAACTAGAAAATTTAAAATGTGTGTGTGATTTAAATTAGACATCCAGAGAGAGGCATTCACACCCACAAAGACAGAGAGATGTGCACACACAATCAAAAACACAGACATGGATACTAACAATCGAGCACACAGGCAGACACACACAAAAATGTTCTTAACACAACCACATGATTCTTGTTTGTTTTCTTTTCAGGATCATCATGATGTTGGATCCATCTACCCCACTGCCCTTAGCAACCTTAGACTTAGCTTAGACTGCCCCAGTGGTTCTTGTATTTCCCTTTTGTCTGATTAAGCCTTGGTACACCAGAGATCTGCAATGACAAGTTTTCGACCCTGGTAACCTATCATATTGGTGGCTTATCTATCTTCTGAATGCATACTTGCCTGCAATATTTCATCAAGCACCCCAATTGAAATTAAATTTTAAAATGAGAATGACCCCACATTCATCTCACTTTTAATCCCTCAACTCCTCAATGCCATCCCTTCCTATCAAATTATTGGGAGTGCCTCATTTCCACTTAAATCAGTCCAAAAATTATTGTCCAACTGATCACCTATTCCTTAGACGCATATTTTTGACTTGTGAAAACTACAAGAACTTGATACCTTGAAACTCTTCAGTTCTTTCTTCCTTTCTTGAACATAAAGCTCATTCTTGCGACTGGCACAATATCCTCTTAAGACTCCACATGATTGAGGCACCTCCTAAGTTCTTTTAAGGACTCAAAATATTTTTTCATCTTCCAATCATAAAAGGGCCTAGCTTTGATTGTGCCCAGACCATCTTTTTGAATTTCAATTGCAAGATCTGCAGTGCATTTTTGCTTCTTGCATGTATAGTGTCTTGATCTACTTGGAGAAAATTTCTTCCCTCCATTAGATTCTTTATGAATATTATGATGTTTCTAGGTCAGTTGTAAAAGTCTTGGTATGTATCACCTTCTTTTCCTTGAAGTTGTGCAAAGATTTTTACCAATATTTATGAATGCCAAAGTTTGGAACCTAGAGTTTCTAATGTACAATTTGCCAAAGAGCCCACATAAGTAATATGTTCAAAATTCCCAAAAGTTCAAAGATAAGAAAAATCCTAAGGCAATTTATTTGGCATTTCAAAATATCAAACATAAAAAATGTAAAAACTAGTTATGCATTTAGAATAAAGAAATACAAAAAGTCCTAACATCCAAAATTTAAGTCCATAGTTCCAAGATTTCATACATTTTGCACTTCAAGAACTCAGCCAATTCTAGCCCCAAAATTTCCAGCTAATTTTTTATTAAAAATTCAAGAGCAATATATTAACGAAAATAAGTTGCAGCTGGCTCCAAAAAAGAGAGCCAGATGAACATAGACATAGCTTACCATGAAAATGAGCACTTCCTTCACAATACCCCAAAAGCTTAAAACAAATTCAAAGAAAATAATCACTACAAATGATGTAAGATGCTCAATTCACATGCAACAATAAATTGCTCAAATTTATGCACAACGTCAAGCAGTGACTGTTACTTTGCATTCAGATTACAATCCAGACAACATCAATCCAGGAGTCGGAACAACACTAACATCAATACCTTCAGACTTAAAAGACAACCATACAATTATGCACCAAAATATGTAGCTATCGATTAAGTAATATCAGATATTAAGATAATTCAGCTATAGCTCAGATCTATAACACTGAATTAAAGTGAATGTGCACCCAGCACACAATAATATTGTAGCTCAGATCTGGCAATAATTAGCCAATAAACTTAGCAGAACAGGTAAATAGAACTCACTGATCCACACTCAGAATAACATCCACGAATACAACAATCACGTGCACAATTCAATCTTGACTGACCCGACCCCAAATCATACAAGGAGCATAAATGAATGGATCACTGGAAATAGAATACCAGTGTAGAGTCGGGGCGCAATCTTTGAACAGTCCGATGGAATAGGAGTCTGTTTGCTGTAACCAGATTGAATTCCGTCACAAGGCTCGATAGAAACCACCAATGCTTTCAGCGACCACAGATGCAAACCAATGACTAGCGTCCCCAAACTGTAGATGACACTTGCTATATCTCCAGGTCTTCAAATGTTCTACTCCTAGGAGTCGCGATTGATGAGTGACGGGGATGTTTGGTGACCCGTCTAATTACTCCAACACCCTGCGAATAACAAAATGTTATCGTGCGCTGCCTGCAACTGTCCTGATATGACGCGGTTCTTTAAATCGAGTGGCAAACAAGGAAGGATCTTCTAATGGGTGTGACCCTGTGGCTATGCCACAACTCGCATAAATCACTTCTTGCTACCGTTGCTCCTGACACTGTAAACATATGCGAATCACTATATCAAAATAGGAACTACGCAATGAATGGCAGAGGGAAATAATCAAAATACACGAATTTGCAGGTGTGGGGGCTACGTCCCAACCTGAAGGTAGTCACCAAGGGGCTTTCGTCCCTCAGTAACTCGCCATGACAAAATCGCCCAAATTCATGGTGATCCTCCAAGACAACCGAACTAATATAAATATGCAAGCTATATAGCCTCCCAATAGGTCAGCCCCCAAAAAGAAATATAAGTGTTAAAGCTATAAAGCCTCCCAACAGGTCGGGCTCCAAAAGAAATAAAATTCAAATATTGATTAAGGTGCCAACCTCAAAAGTGGGTCGGCTAGATATTTAAATTTAAATGTTATTTATTAATTATTTAGATTTTATTAAATTAGTGTTGATAAACACTTTTTTACCACCTTGACCAGATTTAGGTCCTTGCTTGTGTGGGGACATGACAGTCCTCCCAGCCCAAGCATTGCTTGCCCACAAGCAATGATTGCTCCATAAGCTTTTTCCTCTTCAAACCAAGTCTGCCTCTCATGACATCATGCTCATTGATCCCGAGCATCACAGCAAACAGGCTAACCTCTCTATTGGTGATACTCTTCAACCTTTGCTTCCTCAGCACTTTGGCTATCTCAACATCCTTGACATCATATGTGTGAGCTTCAACATCTTGCGGGTTATCGTTGTGCCATTTATCAGTTGGCGATTGATTCCCGACCATGCTGTGCCATGCCCAAGGTGGAGGGTGGCGGCTCTTAGCAATGATGACAACAATGTTGGGATTGAGATTTAGGTTCATAGTTGTTTTGATGTTGCTCATGCTGTTGTAAAAGCGTCGCACATGGCTCTTAATATTCACCACTATATCCTGGCCAGGAGTACCTCAAGAACTGACTTCATTAAATTTAGACAGTTGTGGATTAGAGGCCAATGTATTGTATGTCGATGCACCATGAGATACGTATTTATGCAGAGGCCATTGTGGCAAAGAAAGATTTACAGGGTCATTTGGTCCTGGCATTATGTCAATTGGCCTAGCTGCTGCAAGTTGTGCTAAAGCTATATCCCGTTCCGTGATTTTCCCAACAAGTCTAACTTGATCTTTTGATGCAAGGGAGTGACCAGAATGACCAAGCAAATAGTCAACAAGAAACTGAAATTGAAGAGGATTAGATTTGCTACTACCAACCATGAGCCTTGATGCAAGAACCACATATTGGTTCCCTTCGGAATGGAGAGAGTGCTGAGGTGGTAGGCCCACTTGTAGAATGCTCTGCATATAGTAGTCACCATCACTGCCTTCTTTACCATGAAGGGCTACTCCCGCACCTGTGGAAAACATTGACGGGGAGAGAGTCTTTTCTGTCAATTTAACCCTTCCACAATCATCTTTGAGGATGATACAATCATGCACCAGATTATGTGCCTGTGTTCTAGGGACAGCAGTCTTTCCCTTTGAATACTCGTCCAAAATTGAGGGCTTGTGTTGCATTTGTTTGTACAGAGTTCCCATTATTACACACTTGTTGCCATCCTCAAGTCCTAAAATCGTACACACTTTGGAGGAAGCTATGATTGTCATCAAATAATCCTTTAACCATAGAACCATGGTAACTCTTTCCTTAATACTTCTTGTAGAGTCTAGCTCTATAGTGAGCTCTCCCATTAGGTGCTCCCGCTGCGAGCTCCTTGTTTTGCTGGTCCCTACAAAACCCGAGATATAGAGATTCCAAGTGGGGTCTGTGAACTGAAAATCTGGATTCTTCAGTGTCATTAGGATGCACAACCATCCCTATAAATCCCCTCATAAGCTTCCTTTCTCCCAAAATGCCTTTGATCATCAGAAGATAATATTGATCCCATACGCAAAAGTAATCATGAACTTGAATCAAGGAGTCCTCATACCCTATGCTGCTAGTTGTATCTCCCACTATGTTGCCCTCTTTTGCATGTTTCCCATGGTGGTAGCATTGCATTCCCTTACTCAAAATCGAAATTGTAGTGGCTGGAGACCATCTTAAATCAGCTGCAGACATATCACCAGCGATACTAGGTGTGAATTGCATCATCTTGGTGCTTAAACCCCTCTTTATGGCTGCCAATAGATTGTGTGGTTAACTGGAAATCAAACTCCACATCATCCATCTTGAGTTTCAATTCTATAAGGTACCCTCCAAATAAGTGTGACCATTGCAAGCCAGTGCTCACCTCTTCTATTTTGGTGTTATAATGTTTACCTTGGGCCCCAAAGGCAGTAGCCATGGTGTTAGGATCAGACTGTATGTGAGCTGGTAGGTGGCTGCAACAGTCATACATCATCCCAAATTTCTCCCCCAACCGCACTAAAGATGTTGGGATGTGAAACCTTCTACACCTAACATTAAACCGAGAGATATTCTTCACACCTTGGTTGTAACTGTGCATTCTTCTGCTCAGAATCAGATATGTAATGGCTGGAAACCACCGTGTACTAGCTGCAAATACCTCAACAATGATAATGGCCTGGAAACTTCTCTAATATGTGATTGGAAACTCTTATTGGGCTCAAAGGAAAGTGTGGGCGAGGCCAGAATTGTTGAGGGCAACAGATCCAAGTTTGGAACCATACAAACATGGCCGTTAGCTCATCTCTATTGCAGCCAATAATCATCCTAGTTTTGTCAAATTGGTGTTCCTCGGCAGAAATGTTCCATTTAACAATGATCCCCTTTATTCGCCACCTTAGAAGTGTAATATTGAGCATAACCAAAATAGACCAAACGCTATTATAATCAAGCATCTTACCTTTGGAAAAGGTTGTGATTGTCACCAAATGGTACCAGTCCTCTTTTGCGAGTTTCCCATGGTGACAAAAATTCTGCAATGCCATCAGAGGTAATAATTCTGAGACATTTTGTAACTTTGGCTGCAAACAATGTCTCTGTCATAGGGTCCTTCAAGAGTTTCCTCTATGTCTGTACTCTTCGCCCTCCTTCTGTTGTCCTTGAGCTCAAGGTTGAGCTTATCCACTTCATCTTCCTGCCTTCTCAAGGCATCAACGTAAATCCCTTCACGTGCAAGGAGATGATCCCCATCCCCAAGTAAGTGTAAGAAGCTTGATTTCACCAGTACCAAAATCTCTTGGAGTTTCTGCAAATCATCTAGAGATATGCCTCCATTAAGCCCTTCATGTCCCATTAGGGCCTTCCAACATAAGTCTACCATCATCTTATGAATGTCATCAAAGTGAGTTAGGGCTGCCATAATTTGACTATCATTCATCCTCAAGTGCCTTCCCAAGGTGTGTTACTTGTGGGACATGAAACCTCCATGTAGCATCTCTGATTTGTCTCCCACATCACCATCATAATTTTGATCAGTCATTTCTGATTTCCATTCACAATCACACCTCCCAAAATCAACTACCTTTGTGACATCTTTTCCACACAACTCATGTTTTGAGGCTAGGTCAATCTCAGATTCCATCAGGGCATTATCATCATAGTGGTGAGTAGATCATCTTCTTCCCGAAGGACAGCATCAACATCGTCATGCACCATAGAGGAATCATCGCTATTGGAGTAGGGTGTCAACACATAGGTAGATTCATGCTCATCTTTCATTAAATCAACTTTACTAAAGTCACTTTTCCCACCACATGGCAAAATTTCTCTATTGCTTTCATATGTATGAATATTATTATCATCCAAGTTATCCAAATAAAAAATGGATTCCTTACCAATACGGTGTAGAGTAGGTGCAGCAAGGTTATGCTCATGCAATGGAACATTGGTCAAATCCATACCTCCATATAGCTGATCAGTCAATGCTGGTTGGGCATTTCTTTCAACCTTGTGGTCGCCATGAAAACTTATGTGTTCTCCATTGGTAGGAGCAAAAGATGATTCTTGCTTGTCCAATTCTTCATGCGACTGTAGTGAATCTGGGAACATGGCTCCATCCTCTTCCAGGCTTTCAAATGCGTGGCTAGGAGTCCAAACTTCAAAACATGTCGACTACTCTCTGTCATTCTCCTGATCACTTGTAGGTTGCGAATTACCAACAAACGATCCCTCTTTCTTTTCTATCCTTTCTTCACTAGTAAGTGTTGGTGATTCAAGTTCTGATTCAAATTTTGTTTCTTCCAACAACCTTGCATTCCCTAGGTCGTGTTTCTTGACCTCTTCCTTTCTTTTCCTCATGTTGTACCTATCAAAGGGTTCGATGTCCTTAATATCCTCGGGTTCACCTAAGTACTCATCAAAGATGTTGATAATCTCCTCACTTACAGGTATAGCTAGTCCCATCATTCTTTTATACTCTTGATACGACATAAGGCCTTTATATTTTTGGTACTTTTCATACCACCAAGCAATTTTGGAGACCGCAATTTTATCTTCTTCCTCACTCATGTTTCCGTTGTAGATTTGCACTCTCAAAATCAAAACCCATAGGTTGGCAGGATTGGTGGCTCTGATACCACTGTAAGATGCTCAATTCAAATGCAACAATAAATTGCTCAAATTTATGTACGACGTCAAGTAGTGAGTGTTACTTTGCATTCAAATTACAATCCAGACAACATCAATCTAGGAGTCAGAACAACACTAACAACAGTACCTTTAGACTTAAAAGACAACCATACAATTATGCACCAAAATCTGTAGCTATCGATGAAGTAATATCAGATATTAAGATAATTCAAATATAGCTCAGATCTATCGATGAAGTAATATCAGATATTAAGATAATTCAAATATAGCTCAGATCTATAACACCAAATTAAAGTTAATGTGCACCCAGCACACAATAATATTGTAGCTCAGATCTGGCAATAATTAGCCAATAAACTTAGTAGGATAGGTATATAGAACTCACTGATCTGCACTCAGAATAACATCAACGAATACAACAATCACATGTGCACAATTCAATCTTAACTGACCTGACCCCAAATCATACAAGGAGCATACAGGGATGGATCACTGGAAACAGAATACCGGTGCAGAGTCAGGGCGCAATCTCTGAACGGTCTGATGGAATAGGAGTCCGTTTGCTGTAACCAAATTGAATTCTATCACAAGGCTCGATAGGAACCACCTGCTTTCAGCGACCACAGATGCAAACCAATGACTAGCGTCCCCAAACTGTAGATGGCACTCGCTATATCTCCAGGTCTTCGAATGTTCTACTTCTTGTACCCAAACCAAATTTTTTGCTTCATCAAGGCATTTTGCATAAATTAGTCTAAATCTTGCTAAAATGATGTAGAATATAGTTTTTGGGCAATATCAAGCGTGGAGTTTTTGTCAATAGTTTGTTAGTCAAAGTCAGTTATATTGAATAGAACCTGAAGCAGAGACTCAGAATGGAGCGTTTCACGATGGAGGAACATCTCACGACGGCATTACATGTTGCATACGGTCGTTTCAATGATCGAAACGGAGTTTTTAATGGTCAATTTATGAAGATTTTTCAAAGGAAAAGTCAGAAAGTGCAAGTATAGCCCAGGGGCGCCTAGCTTGTTGAAGGTCAAAATCTTGTTTAAAATGTTCGAGCATCCAGTCAATCTCTTCAGAATCAGTCTGGCTATCCGTTGAGCTATCCAGCGAAGTATTCTGAGATCTGCAGCTCCGGCAAACAGCAACAGAAGTTGAAATCCCTAAATTTCCAGATGTGAGAAATTTGTCTTTTTCAGGGAAAAGCGCGCCTCTAGCCTGAGGGCGCCCATCTTAAAGGAGGGGTAAATCTCGACATTTTTGATGACGAATCCAGTCAATCTATTCTCGACTAGTCTGCTTATCCAACGAGATATCTAACGCAGTCATCTGAGTTTCACAACTCCAGCGGCAGTCATCTGAAGATCAGCTTAAAATGGAGTTTTCACGTTTCTGAGCTTCTTCGTTTGTTCCCAGTGCAAGTACAGCCCAGGGGCGCTGGTTTAAATGACCCTTCAGATGGCAGAATTTGCAGACGAGGTCTTCCTAACATCAGTAATACTCTAGCCTAGCTCCACAATGCATCATTCAGCTTGACGATCCGACGTTCCAAGTGATCGTGGCGGAAGTTCTACCAAGCACGTAATTTCACGGGCGGACCAACAAAAGATTTTCAGTGTATTTCCACAGTCTAGAGGCGCCTAGCCTTTAGGCCTGTCAGATGAGCCCATTCGCGTTCGAAGTCTTCACGGCTATTGAGCATAATCATTTTATCTATCCAACGAGCCTAGCCGTCAGCCTTCAGGATTTGGCAAACGCTCGTACGTGCGAGGTCTTTAGTGTAATACTGCAAAGTGAGGATATCCGGAAAATGGCTAAGTCTGGAGCGGTAATTTTAAATAAAATACACACTGGAGTTTTTGAGGTCTTAGAAGCAGTTTTCTTGCCTCTATCACCTCCAGAGACTTCTCTTGTAGGCCCTTTTGGCTGTCCGTTAAAACAGATAGTGCCTGAATCGGGTCATCCCAGCTCCAGATATCAGAGGTCAAAGTGGGGTACTTGGATGAAAGTTTGACTTTTGTCAAAATGACACCAGTGCAACTAGGAGCCAGGGGCGCTTTTACTTTTGAGGCCCTTAACACAGCTTTCAGGGGTCGCGTATACATCCGTTGGATGCAGAATGTCTCCAGGCATGCAGTGAGCTTCGTTTCCTATCAGTAGGGTTCACCGTTTGCCGTCAGCAGTCGTTTGAAGTATCAGATGGCAGTTTAGGAAAATGGCCAAGTCTGGAACCCGTAAATGGATTTAATCAGAGGCGCCTAATTTTTCAAGGGGTTAAATGATGGATTTTGCAGTAGTGTCTCCTATCAGACATTTCTTTCTTGTTCAGTAGGCTTTCCGATGAATTCTCCAGCTCAATCCCAGCATCTCTCGGTCACTCAGAAATCAGTGTTGAAGTTGGCCAGTCGTGACTTTGCCGTCAGCTACAAAATAGGAAGTTAATAAAAAGTGGAATATCTTGAGCAAATGGACACCTATAAGCTCGAATGATGACTTTTCGGAATCGGTGAAGTCCAACGGTGAAGCCTGAAGCGTCATTCAATTGTCAACTGGAGTTTCAAATATTTTGCATATTTTAGCATTAAATGGCGATTTTCTATTTTTGGCGCCTTTGCTATTGCATAATAAATATTTTATTATTATTTATTTTTGAGCTTCAAGTCAGTGGCAGTTCAACTGAGAAGGGTCCAATTGAAAGGCTTCTATTTTCATCAGGGTTTTAAATCTTGCAGTTGTCAAATTGATGCGAATTTCATCTTCTTTAAGCATGGCGCCATCTTCATTTATTATTCACAAAGCTAAAGAGAAATTCGTTTTTCTTAAGAGAAATTCATATTTTTCAAGCAAAATTCGTTTTTCTTCAAGGCAAAGGCGTATTTTCAAGCAAAATTTGTTTTTCTTCATTCACAAGGCGTATTTTCAAGGGAGATTCGTATTTTTCAAGGCAATTCATATCTTCAAAGTCAAAATTCGTTTTTCTTCAAGCAAAGGGCGAATTTTCAAAGCAAAGGCAAATTTCTCATCTATTTGCAAAGGCGATTTCTTCAATCACATTCTTTTGCAGGTTTTTATTCACATTCATCAACAAATTTGAAGAATAGGGGCGATTTTCACAGAAGAAAGAGCATATAAAAAACGTCTTTTCCTCCTTGGTTCTCAAATTTCTCTCAAATTCCAATTCGCATGTTCCTGAAATTGGCAAATTTGGCAAGTCTCAACATCTGGATCATTTTCTTATAGCTTCCTCGAATTAAAATCGTGCGTTTGATTTTTCAGGAATTTTTAACTTCAGAACATTTGTTCTTGAGTTTCTAATTTTCTCAACTGAAAAGTCTTTGCATGGTCGAGTAGAAGTTAGATTTTCGCATTTCTGACGTTCTGGGTTGTCGTAGAATCTTTTTCTGGACAAAACCCACATCTCAGATTTTTCCGTGAAAATTGCCCTTTGATAGGCTATTTTTAGCCTCAGCAGGCTATTTTTAGCTTTCCAGAAATCTGGTCAGAACATAGTCAAGTTCACAGTCAACAGGCGAGTTTTTCATAGTACAGTACACACAGACTGAATTCAAGAGCAAATCGGTCTTAATTCATGATTTCGTTACAAAAACTGAGACCGATTTGTATCAAGCTGCGAAAGAGATGTTGGCTATCACTTCAGTTACGGAGCCGCCAAAGCTATAAGTCAGTGAAATGCTAGTTTGAGTGTGCGAAGATTGCCAAGATTGCTCAAGTTGCTGACATTCAGATGCTGATGCAGTTGACAGCCTCGTTGAGGGATTGATTGCTTGAGATCACGACCAGTAGACTTCAGTTCCTACCTCTCAGAATAGACTTTATACACAAGAGGTAACTTGGCGTTACCCTTTCAAGTTAACTCACTATCTTGTCTCATGCATATCTATTCTGAGATTAGCATTATTTACTTGGAGTTTCATTTAGGGTTTTACGTTAACTGATGGTAGTGTTCCAGTTAACTCGCTTTCAATAAGGACGTGCATGCTCGCACAATAGTCCATTTTTAGATTAGATGTTTCAGTTAACTGATGGTAATTTTCCAGTTGACTGTATAGTTTACTTCATTAGGGTTTGGCAGCAAATCTTGCATGCATTGCAAGAACTGTAGATGACTCAAGGTGATTTTAGGGTTCCCTACACCTTGATGTATATAAATAAGAGTTTTGCTCATTTGTAAATAACTTTTGCTTGAGAGAGAAATATATGCTGCGCCTACCTTGCCCTCAATATTGCTCTTTTGGTATTTGTTCATGTGTCTTCACTATTACGATTAATTGTTATGCCACATAGGGTTTCATGCAATTGTAATGGTGAATTCTTTCTGTTTTGTGCAACTTTACCATTATGATCAATTGTTATGCCACATAGGGTTTCAAGAGATTGTGATGATAAATCTGTTTTGTGTATCTTTACCATTGTGATCAATTGTTATGCCACATAGGGTTTCAAGAGGTTGTGATGATAAATCTGTTTTGTGAATCTTTTATCATTATGATCAAGTGTTATGCCACATAGGGTTTCGTGAGATTGTGATGATAAATCTGTTTTGTAAGTCTTTACTATTTTGATCAAGTGTTATGCCACATAGGGTTTCATAAGATTGTCATGGTAAATTCTTAAATCTGTTTTGTGCCCAATAAACTAGTCTAGATTGAGCTGATAGATGCGCCACCTTGCCTTCAAGTAGAGAATCTAAACTCATTTATCGTCCGATAGTCAAACCCTGCTCCATTTCCTCATGCTCTGTTTTCTTGAGGAAACTGGATAGATTTAAAGTAGTTAGCTTAGTTGTAGTTAATGATCTGCGAAACCAGAAAATCCTTAGCTGCAACGTTCTTGGTTTTTTTAACCTTGTGCCTCTTCTAGCTGAGAACAAAAAGATAGGACTTAGATTACTTTTCTTTTCCATGCATTCCAGCAAATGCACAACGAGGGAGCTTCCCCTCCTAATTTGAAGAGCACTCATTGCGTAGTGTACATAGCTGTCCGTACAAACCTGCACTCCAGAGGTGTTAGATTTTACGCCAACACTACTCTTGGGAGTCACGATTGATGAGTGATGGGGATGTTTGGTGACCCATCTGATTACTCCAACACCCTGTGAATAACAAAATGTTATCGTGCGTTGCCTGCGATTGTGCTGAAATGACACAATTCTATAGATCGAGTGGCGCACAAGGCAAGATCTTCTAATGGGCGTGAGCCTGTGGCTATGCCACAACGCACTTGCATAAATCGCTTCCTGCTACCATTGCTCCTGACACTGTAAACAAATGTGAATCACTATATCAGAATAGGAACTATGCAAGGAATGGTGGAGGGAAATAATCAAAATACATGAATTTGCAGGAGTGGGGGCTACATCCCAACTTGAAGGTAGTTGCCAAGGGGTTTTCGTCCCTCAATAACTCGCCATGACAAAATTATCCAAATTCATGATGATCCTCCAAGACAACCGAACTAATATAAATATGCAAGCTATAAATATAACTAAGAAAATTAAATCCAGATTCCAAAATAAAACCAGAATCCTAATGATTTCTAGGATTTTTCTTAGACCTCTCCTATTGAGCGAGAAATCCAACATTCTTTGAACTTTGCCTGTGAATGGGACTAGATGAATCACAATTGTGCTTCACAATGAATATTGTCTTCTCCAAAAATGATGGGTGCACAAGTTTGAGGGCTGCTAAGGCATCATTGGAACACTTGTTTACCATGCAAGTTTCTTTTCTGATGAAACTTCAGAGGAACCAAAGTCCACATAGTCTCCACCCTTCTACTAATTCAGTCTAATGAGGTTTTGCTACTGATCAGTGATGATGACTAGAAACAAGATGATTATTATTACCCATAAGATATTGATTAGTATTGACCAACAAAAGGATGCATTATTCCAAGGAGCTTGTGGGAGATGAACGCATCTTACCATTGAGTTATTTCTTGGTTACATTGAGGGGAAGGAGAAACATGGCTAGCCTGAGAGGTACAGTTAGACATTGTAGATGCATCTCTCCATCCAACCTGATTCCCACAAGATGATTATTGTGTATTTGATATCCCAAATCCCGCATAGGATGGAGATTTTCAATTGATGTGTTCTCAACAATTAATTCAAGTGCAGAATAACTGCTTTATGGTAACAGCTTAGGTAGTGAGAAGGGACATAGTGAAAGCAAAGAGAAGAAAGGCTACTTAAACTGGTAGAGAGAGTCCCCAATTCATTCACAGTTTGCACTTGCACAAGTGACCTTTGGCTCTAAAGGAAGAAAATTCGTTTGGTTAGCATTATCGATGCCAACAGCAACTAGCTATAGATGACAGTCTGCCTCCTTCCACTCATACTTTGGGTTAGAGTTCTCCTTTGCAAAATATTTAGAATTTCTCAAGATCTCTCAAAACCTCCAAAATGTCATTAATATTGACTATGTCCTAGAAGTACTTTCTTGCCAACAATATTTTCATAACTAAAGCAAATGTTGTCGAAGTGGCATAGAAAGAATGGAATTCCCCGAATCATCTTACAATCCCAACAATCCAAATTAACCAAACTTCTAAGTAGCTCAACTCAAGAATTTCTAAATGTTAGCTGTATTTGATAATTAAGAAAAAAATTAAGCATAGAATTCTTTAAAATCTAAGTAACTTTGAAAATAAAGTTCCAAATATTTTTAACTCTTGATTCTTCCTCCACTGCATTACAAAAAGTCCCAAGGAAAGCCACCAGTAACATATTTCTAACTTACCTAAGTATGGGGGGAAAAGAAAAGCAAGCATGGAATGTTAACTGAATGTTAATTGCTTTCTTGGCAATTTTTACTTGAATCCAACTATCCTCTAGAGTGATACATGTTAGATACATTAATATCCCAGTGTAAAATGTCCAGTAATCCCCTCTACCATTAGATTGCAAGCCAATAATGATCTGTAATTTCTCTAGTTTATAGTAGAAATTAACAAACCACACAATTTATAATACCGTCCAACTTGAAAAGCTCAAATGACAGTTAATTAGAGAATTCAAATGTTGTTTAGACTGGAAAAAGAACTAAAGAGCAAAGAAAGTTCACAACACAACACAAAAAATTTATCCTAGAAAACCGTGGGATGAGGAAAATCCAATTGGTAAGAGCAATTGCAAATCTACCTAGTTGTTATTACTCAGAACAAACAATTACAAATATAAAAGATGCAACTTCTAGTTGTTCTTCTAGTTGTCAAGTTTTTCACTTCACTCTTTACTATTTAGTTGTAACTACTCTTCTCCTAGTCACTCCAACACTCCAATTTTCCTCCCTTGATAATAATTTCAATTTTCCTCACTTGATAATATATTCACCATGAAATGCCTCCCCATTGCTCTAAATCGTCTACATGTCTTTAAATAGATTTTTTTGCTCTAGGAAATGAAGGGGCATGTAGGATGTCATGTCCCCTCCTCCATCCAAATAAATTAACTCTAATTTTAATATTAAAAATTGTGGTTTTCAACACTGAAAAATAAAAAATATAATATTTAAATTATAAAAAAATTAATAATATTAATATTAATAATAAATAAATAAAATATAAGCCAATAGCGGCATAAAGTGATGGTTAAGTGTTGTCGTTGCCAACTTGCCATCAAGGTTCAAACCCCATTGGGGTGTTATTGTTGAATGTTTAAATTGGGGATGAGGTCACCCATTTGTGACCTCACTGGTTCATAGCTCCGGGTCAAAAGCGTTTACCCCTTTAAAATAAATAAATAAATAAAAAATATAAACTTCAAGTAGGTTGGTGCCAAAGGAAATTCAAAATCAAGTTGGGTTGGCTTATTAGGAATTAATCCAAATGGGTAAAAAAGGGTACTCATGATTTCATTCTAGGCAATCGAAGGGGATAATTTTCTGAGTGTTTGAATTTCTGACTATACTGTGATTGCTTGGACAAAAACCCCCACACTCGTACATCAAGGTATTTGGATGAAAATCTAAATAACTTTCCTTTGAGCAAATCTACTTCAGGTTTGCAATCAAGCTTACATTCTTGAACATTTTATCAACTTCCAGCTGGCCAATTTGTTTGTAGACCCCAATTGGAGTGCCAGCATCAACTTCTGCTGTAACAGCCACTCAGCCACCCAGAACAGCTTGTGGATGGACTGCAGACAACAAATAAGGAGGTCGCAGCAGTCATAGAAGGGGTTTATACCCTGAGCATGAGCTTACATGAGTAGAATCACAGCGCAGTAAGGCTGATTGCAGGGAGTATACAATCAGGGAATGCATTCCTAGTTGAAGCTGATCACAGGCCTACCAGCATCCTAAGTGAAGGAAAACTACCATAACAAGGAGCTGCCCCTTATTTGCACATTGAACTGACCATTACCAGAGCATCAGCAGAGTAATATTATAGTCTGCACATCAATTTTGGGTCTGAACACAAGTTTGGAAGGAGAATCACAGTTAAGACTAGCCTAGGAGGTGTGGAAGCATAGAGTTTATTTCCTGCACAAAGAGATCTGCGATCTGAATGGTGGCGGTCGAGGGTTTCATGCCTCAACGCCTCACAGCAGGGTGTGTCTGTGAAGGCGATTTCAGATCTCATTAGGCGACAACATCCCTGTGTGTCCAGACATCCTCCCACAGGTGAGTGCAGGGCAGAATCTAAGGGGATCATCCCAGATCAGGTCAAGGGATGAAACTCATCATTGTAATCTCGTCATCATCAATAAATTCCTTGTATTCATGTTCAGACTCTAATTTTGAAACTATTATCTACTGATCATTTGCAAATAGAGTGTGGTATCTCTGAGCTACTGTTTCTACTGTGTGGATTGTGAAAGTTGAACTTAACAATGAAATTGTTTTTATATCACTGTTAGTGTCTGGTGCAGATCCAAAACTTAAATCCATCCTGTTGAGTCTGATTAGAAAAGTAAGAAAAAACCATAGGGTCAACACATAGGACGTGAGGAGTCATGGAAAAAATGAAAAGTCATGTGGAGAACATGAAAGGTCATGTGAGGGACATAAAGAGCCATGGAGTCATGCAAAGTCATTTGTGGAGCATTATGTCTTCTTTTGGGGAAAGAAACAAAGTGGGACATTCCATCCCTTCTTGGAGAAAGATGAAACAAGTGGTATCCGTATATTCCATCCTTTCTTGGACTCTAATGGATCATACCCCCTTGGAACCTTAAGGATCATACCTCCCTTATTTGAAGATTTTTGGGTCCCAATAAAGCCTATTTATTCTCGAAATAAAGGAAAGAATTTATTCCCCTATTTCTAATGATTTTGTGTCCAGTGTCTGGAACAAGACTCCCTCACATCTCCCCATCTATTCTCCAAGGAAAATTCTCGGCACTAAAGATCTTTGAGATAGAAGGGAGAGATGCTTTGTATGCACAGGTCTCAATGCATTTGTTCAGAATAAGAATCTTTCACATCTCCAAGTTCATTCTCCAAGGTAATGCTCAACACTAAAGTGCTTTGCAATACTCGGTAGTGATGATCTATCACATTTGAAACCTGCAACTGTAAAAAGAATTGGTGTTTGATTGGTGCCCTTCTCATGATCATCTTAATGGTGGTCACTGTCCTACAACTTTATGCTGTCAGTTAAAACTCTTCATGTTACAACCTCTCTGATACACAAGACATTCTACACTGTTTGCAAGGGGTTACAAGCCATATCACAAAAATTGCTGTGATGGCCTCTTCATGTTACAACTTGCTACCATGAATGCTTTTCCTTTCTACTAAAACATATGTTGCAATGAAGGTCATACATACTTATAATGTTTACAGTCTAGTTGAAGTGCTAGTAGGCATGCTACAACAACTGAAATTATATAGATCCTCAAACTACAACTATGATGATATTTTGTGCAAAATAAAATAATGGTTGTTATGTGACCCATCACTATGGTGCTCTTTTCCTTTGCTAGAATTGAATTCCCAACCGCATGCTTTCCAAAAATTCCTCTCTCAGAGTGCTCTACTTCCTCCACCCTACTTGCTACACACCAAGTGGTGAGTATTTTTCTGATCCTACTTGCCATTTTCAAGCGGCTGCATTTTGTTTTCGTTCTCATTCATGATAATCTGTAATGTCCCCTTTTGGGATGTCGAGGGTTATAACTTACCATTTTGTTGTACCCAAACCAAATTTTTTGCTTCATCAAGGCATTTTGCATTAAAAAGTCTAAACCTTGCTAAAATGTTGTAGAATACAGTTTTGGGCAATATCAAGCATGGAGTTTTTGTCAATAGTTTGTCAGTCAAAGTCAGTTTTATTGGACAGAATCAGAAGCAGAGACTCAGAATGGAGCTTTTCACGATAGAGGAACGTCTCACGACGGCGTTTCATGTTGCACATGATAATTTCAATGATCGAAACGGAGTTTTTAATGGTCAATTTATGAAGATTTCTCAGGAAAAAGCACAAAAGTGCAAGTATAGCCCAGGGGCGCCCAGCTTGTTGAAGGTCAAGATCTTGTTTAAAATGTTCAAGCATCTAGTCAATCTCTTCAGAATTGGTCTGGCTATCCGATGAGCTATCCAGTGAAGCTTTCCGAGACCTGCAGCTCCGGCAATCAGTGACAAAAGTTGAAATCCCCAAAGTTCCAGATATGAGAAATTTGTCTTTTTCAGGCAAAAGTGCAACTCTAGCCTAAGGGTGCCCATCTTAAAGAGGGGGTAAATCTTGGTATTTTCGATGGCGGATACAGTCAATCTGCTCTCAACTAGTCTGCTTATCCGACGAGATATCAAACGTAGTCATCCAAGTTTCGGAACTCCGGCGGCAGTCATTTGAAGATCAGCGTATAATGGAGTTTTCATGTTTCTGAGCTTCTCCGTTTGTTCCCAGTCCAAGTACAGCCCAGGGGCGCTGGTTTAAAGGACCCTTCAGATGGCGAAGTTTGCAGACAAAGTCTTCCTAACATCAGTAATACTCTAGCCTAGCTCCGCGATGCATCATTCTGCTTGTCAATCCGACATTTCAAGTGATCGTGGCGAAGATTCTACCAAGCACATAATTTCTCGGGCGAACCAACAAAAGATTTTCAGTGTATTTTTACAGTCCAGAGGCGCCTAACCTTTAGGCCTGTCAGATGAGCCCGTTCGCGTTCGAAGTCTTCACGGCTATTGAGCATAATCATTTTATCTATCCAATGAGCCCAACCGTCAGCCTTTGGGATTTGGCAAACGCTCGTACATGCGAGGTCTTTGGCGAAATGCTGGAGAGTGAGGATATCCGGAAAATGGCCAAGTCTGGAGCGGTAATTTTAAATAAAATACGCACTGGAGTTTTTGAGGTCTTAGAAGCAGTTTTCTTGCTTCGTCATCTCTAGAGACTTCTCTTGTGGGCCCTTCTGGCTGTCCGTTAAAACAGATAGTGCTCGAATCGGGTCATCCCAGCTCCAGCTATCAGAGGTCAAAGTAGGGTACTTGGATGAAAGTTCAATTTTCGTCAAAATGACATCAGTGCAACTAAGAGCCAGGGGCGCTTTTACTTTTAAGGCCCTTAATGAACTTTTCAGAGGTCATGTATACATCCGTTGGATGTAGAATGTTTCCAGGCACGCAGTGAGCTTCGTTTCCTGTCAGCAGGGTTCACCGTTTGTTGCCGGCAGCTGTTTGAAGCGTCAGATGGCAGTTTGAGAAAATGACTAAGTCTGGTGTCGTAAAAGCAATTTAATCAGGGGTGCCTAATTTTTCAAGGGGTTAAATGATGGATTTTGCAGTAGTGTCTCCCAGAAGACATTTCTTCCTTGTTCAGTAGGCTTTCCGATGAATTCTCCAGATCAGTCTCAGCATCACCCGGTCATCCGAAAATCAGTGTCGAAGATGGCCAGTCATGACTTTGTCGTCAGCTATTAAATAGGAAGTTAGTAAAAAGTGAAGTATCTTGAGCAAATGGACGCCTATGAGCTCAAGAGATGACTTTTCGGAATCGTTGAAGCCTAACAATGAATCTCAAAGCTTCATCCGGGTTGTCAACTGAAGTTCAAAATATTGAATATTTATTTTGCAATTTTAGCATTTAAAATGGCGATTTTCTATTTTTGGCGCCTTTGCTAATTGCATGATAATAAATATTTTATTATATATTTATTCTCGAACTTCCAATCAGTGGCAGTGGAACTGAAAGGCAACCAATCAGAGATCTTCTATTCTTGTCAGGGTTTTCAATTCTTGCAGTTACTAATTGGTGCAAATTTCTTCTTATTTAAAGTATGGCACCTTCATTATTATTCACAGAGCTTTCAAAGGAAATTCGATTTCATTAAGAGCAAATTCAATCTTAGGTGAAATTCGTGTTTTTCAAAGCAAATTCATATCTTCAAAAGGGAAATCGAAGTTTATCAATTTTTCAAAGCAACTTCAAAGCAATTCGTATTTCTTCAAGAAGAGAAGGCGCGCACCTTTAAGGGAGTTCATAGTAACAAAATTCGCAAGATCTTCGAAGATCAAAGGCGTATTTCAAGATTCAAGGCATTTTCAATATCAATTTGCAATCCTTCAATATTCAAAGGAAAATTTCATATTCAAAGGCGAATCCTCAAAATTCAATATAAATTTGTATTTTCTTCAAAGGCAAATTCGAATTTCTTCAAACGCGCAAATTTCAAGAGAGGAAAATTCGTGGTTTTTAAAACAAGGCAAATTCTTCTAGATTCAAAGGCAAAATCTTCATCAATTTCCAGAGGCGATTTTACCTAATATATCTTTTTGCAAGATAAAGTTCACAATTATCAGTAATTTGAAGAAATCTAAGGCGATTTTCACAGAAGAAGGCATCATAAAAACGTCTTTTTCATCCTTCAATCTCAAATTTCTCACAAAATACAATTTGCATGTTCCTGAAATTGGCGAATTCTACAAGTCTCAGTATCTGGATCATTCTCATATAATTTCCTCGAGTTAGAAACGTGCGTTTGATTTTTCAGGAATTTTTAACTTCAGAACGTTCGTTCTTGAGTTACTAATTTTCTCAAGTGAAAAGTCTTTGTACAATCAAGTAGAAGTTGAATTTTAGAAAATCTAACGTTCTGGGTTGTCTTAGAATCCTTTTCTGGACAAAACCCATATTTCGGATTTTTCGCTAAAAATAATTCTTCGAAAGGCTATTTTTAACTCTCGCAGGCTATTTTTAGCTTCCAGAAATCTTGTCAGAATATAGTCAAGTTCATAGTCAACAGGCGAATTTTTCATAATGCAGTTCACTCAGCTCGAATACAGGACCAAAACAGTCCTTACTCATGATTTCTGCAGGTTGGTTGAGACAGACCTTCACAAAGTATTGCCAGAAGCAGTGCTAGATCCAGTCAAGATCAGAAGTTCAATCATTCAAAATATTGAGCAGTCTGGTTTACTAGAGGCCGCTTCCATACCTATCTCCGTTCACTGTGTTGAGTTTGTGATGGCTTGCATTAAGCATTACAATCCTACTACTCGTGAGATAGCCTCAGTTGACGGACGGATCATTTGCAGTCTCAAACCTTTGGACATTGAAAGGAGTTTTGGCATTCCTCAACATCCAGAACAGTTTGGTTATTTCTATGGAGCAGTGTGAGCAGGCATTTGATGCTGATGTGGACAAGTGTCAGAAGAAGATGGCAGAAAGATGGTTAAAACAAGCAAAGAACATATTGCCAAACAATGTGGGTCATGGTGAATACAAGGATGAGTACGCGATTCTAATCACACTCTTGAATCGTGTCTCAGGTCAAGCACATGCAAATGTTTTCCAGCCTTGGATGTATTACATTATTGGTCGCATCATTTCTGGGCAGGAGCATTATGACTGGGCATCCTTCATCAGCGATATTCTCCACAGGCAGATCACCGGTTTCTGGTTGCTCATGAGTTTCACATGTGTTCATATCTTGTGTACTTGATCGCTTATCAAGGTCAGTTCCGAGGACTAAACACCATGGGCATTCTTAGTGTTCAAAAAGTTTACCAGTATTATGATCAGCTTGAGTTCACCAGAGTTGAACGTCATTTCAAGCGTGTTCACGAGGCTTTTCTGACTTATACAGTAAGAAACTTGGACTGGGAGTTGCACATTCGTATCTCGGCAGTTGCTAGGGCAGCGATAGATGGATGGGCGGATTGGTTTATTCAATTCCCAACATACACCTACATCCGAGTATACGGATTCACAGGAAATCCAGCTATGCTTCCACGTTATCCTTCGGATAAGACAGTTTTTCAGGAGTTCCTAGACAAATGCATGATGTTCATCGTCTCCTACGTTGCAGGCACAGACCATCTCTCAACTTTCCTTTCCAGTTTGAAATGTATTGGTGCAAGTCGGCAATTGATGCCAAGATTGCAGGGCAAGAGCTTGAGAAATATCATCTTAAGTATCTTGTTGAAGCACGTGCCTATGATCTTTCAGGTCATTATACAACTCGCCTTGCTGGAGGTATATATCATGAGCCTCCTATGGAGGATTACTGGGCAAATTGCTCAGATGATTTCGAGGTTCGCAGACGCAGTTACGGCCGCTTCTCTCTCACAGATTTCTGTTTTCTTGTCGAGGATGTGGGAGGTTTATCAGATGATGAGGGAGAAGTTCTTCCTCAGTTTTTCAGAGAGCAGGTTGATACACAACCGTTGCCAGCAGTTGATTGGTACGCCAAGGAATATGCAACGGTCAAGGAGAGGTCAAGTAGAGTTATTCAGAACAGTATACTTTACCTCGACAGCAAGAAGACAAGGAGGGTAAGTGCGCCCAGAGCAGAGCCGCCAGTAGTGGTGAATCCTTTGCTACCTTCCTCGTCAAAACCTAAACAAAAGAAGAGGAGTAATCCTCCCAAGAAAGGTCAAGCGCCAAACAATTCAAAAGGCAAGGCGCTTGCCACTGTTACACATACGGAGCCTGACAGACACCCGGTCACAGAGCCAGTTCAGAGACCAGTTCAGAGCCCGCCAATACCTGAGGTTCAGCCTCAAGTTCCTACACCAGTTTCAGAGCCGTCACCAGTCCCAATTCACATTGAATTGGATTTAGACTCTCCACCTCGCAGTGAGGCCTCTACACATTCACTCTCGTCACAACCTCCTATTGCTAGTACCGACCCTTCTAGTAGTATTAGCCAAGACCAATCTTGGATCGAAGCTCAGCTTGGAAGGAAGAGGAGGCAACCATCCTATGTTCTCAATCATTCTGATTTTGACGACATTTACCAGGATGCGCCAGACAAGAGAGTCAAGAATATGGTTCATGTAGAGAGAAACACTGATATGGAGATTGTCATCGAGACTGTTGTGCCTCCACAGGGGAAAAACTTGGCTGAATTAGAATCTCAGGACTTCGAGGTTATCACAGTTAACCTTGGTCGTAGCACACGTCAGACTCAGGTCGATCTACTACAGGTTGCTACAGATAGTGCCAGGGATAGAATACTAAAGGACGGAGAAGATAAGGCGGCCCTCAAGGCTGAAATCAGACAGCTTCGTCAGTATATTTCTAGCCTTGTACATAGACCAGAGGCCATTAACACGCTCCCGCCGATGCTTGAGCCTCCTACAGAGCAAAGTCAACTTAATCATTTAGTTGCATATGGCAAGCGTTTGGATGAGTGGGAGCAGTTCGTTGCTAAAGGTCGTACCATGCTCACAGAGTTATATCAGTTGCGGTACAATGCACGAGAGCTCCGTATTCATCTCCAGGATGAGGAGCGGGATATGGCAATTAATAAACCCAGGGATGAGATTATGATTGCTCACTTGAGTGTGGCTTATGATGCAGTCACAGATGTAGAGGACAAAGAGGCTATCTACTCTTGGAAAACACAGTTGGTTTTCAAGGTAAAGATAGAGGACAGTTTGGCATCAGAGTTGGTTGAGAGTAGAGAGCACGTCACTAGTGCACTCCGGTCTATGAGAACCTTAGTTTCTCGCTTGCCGTGTCGTTATCAGATCGAGGGTGGTGCCTATGTTGAGCTTACCGATGTTCAATCAGAACTCCAGGCACTCATTCATACCATTTTCAGTGGGGCGACAGTTGGCTGTAAGATTACTCAGCTTACAGTCATGTCAGCATTATTCGATGAGGCATCAAGGAGTAGGGGCGAACTTCAGTCTCAGATCACAGCTGGTGAGGATATGCTGCACCGACATAGTATTCTTCGTCAGAGTCTCATAGCTCCAGATAGTGATACAGTTAACAATCTCGTTGAGGGATTGGTTGCTTGAGATCACGACCAGTAGACTTCAGTTCCCACCTCTCAGGATAGACATTACACACAAAAGTTAACTTGGCGTTACCCTTTCAAGTTAACTCGATGTTGTCATCACATGCATATCTATTCTGAGATTAGCATTATTTACTTGGAGTTTCATTTAGGGTTTTACGTTAACTGATGGTAGTGTTCCAGTTAACATGCTTTCAATAAGGACATGCATGCTCGCACAATAGTCCATTTTTAGATTAGATGTTTCGGTTAACTGATGGTAGTTTTCCAGTTAACTGTATAGTTTACTTCATTAGGGTTTGGCAGTGAATCTTGCATGCATTGCAAGACTGTAGATGACTCAAGGTGATTTTAGGGTTCCCTACACCTTGATGTATATAAATAAGAGCTTTTGCTCATTTGTAATTAACTTTTGCTTGAGAGAGAGATATATGCTGCGCCTACCTTGCCCTCAATATTGCTCTTTTGGTATTTGTTCATGTGTCTTCGCTATTACGATTAATTGTTATGCCACATAGGGTTTCAAGAGATTGTAATGGTGGATTCTTTCCATAGTTTAGATAAATCTGTTTTGAACATCTTTACCATTGTGATCAATTGTTATGCCACATAGGGTTTCAAGAGATTGTGATGATAAATATGTTTTGTGTATCTTTACCATTGTGATCAATCGTTATGCCACATAGGGTTTCAAGAAATTACGGTGATAAATCTGTTTTGTGAATCTTTATCATTATAATCAAGGGTTATGCCACATAGGGTTTCATAAGATTGTGATGATAAATCTGTTTTGTGAAGTCTTTACTATTTGGATCAAGTGTTATGCCACATAGGGTTTCATAAGATTGTCATGGTAAATTCTTAAATCTGTTTTGTGCCCAATAAACTTATTCAGGTTGAGATAATAGTCGCGCCACCTTGCCTTCAAGTAGAGAATCTGAATTCATTTATCGTCAGATAGTCAAACCTTGCTCCGTTTCCTCATGCTCTGTTTTCCTGGGGAGATTGGATAGATTAAGTTTAGTTGTAGTTAGTGGATCTGCAAAACCAGAAAATACTCAGCTGCAACGTATAAGTTCTTTCAAGAAAGCCTTGTGCCTCTACAACTGAAACAAAAAGACAGAACATAGTTTAGCTTATTTCCCTTTGCAAGTATTTTTGTCAAAGCACAACGAGGGAGCTTCCCCTCCTAATTTGAAGAGCACTCATTGCGTAGTGTACATAAGCTGTTCATAACAACTTTTACTCCAGAGGTGTTAGTTGTTACGCCAACACACTTTAATGCTTCAAGTAAGATAAATCTTGGTTTAGATTCTGCAATCATGTTAGATAATATCGGAAATATAATTCATATGATCATAACATAATAAATGCCTTATCTATTTAAGCTATAAAAAATACATAACTACCAATATCCATAATGCATAGTGGAAGTTTTAATCATAATAGGACTTGGATGAGACACATGATAAGTCTGCCCGAAGCTATCCATCTAAGCCCAAGAGCACTAGCATCCGACCAAGACAACCCACCCCTTGGCCCCGAGTGGTAGGAACGCCCGAACCAAGACAATTCCACCCTTGGAGTGGTGTGCTTAGTGGATACACTTGTATCTGCTTTTCCTATCCATGTTGTCTTATCCATCCTCCTTATGATTGAGACTCCTTGAATCCATCCTAACAATCAATCATAGTTTGTCTTGATAGGGGAGCCTTGAAAGGGATGCTTGTAAACTACTCAACCCATCTAAGCCCAAGAGCACGAGCGTCCGATCAAGACAAACACACCCCTTGGCCCCAAGGGGCAAGAACATCCGACCGAGACAATTCCACCCTCGAAGTGGCGTGCTTAGCATGGGAGGCCCGTAAATGACATCCTCCTAACTTGCTTCCTTCAACCTTACATATGATTGCTTAAAGAAAATCCAATGAACAAGAATCTATAGGGAATCATACTTATGAGGCTCAATAATTGTTGCAAGCATCATTATTGCATAGTCGTATATAATTCTCACACACACACACACATATATATATTCTCTACTTATTAGTATTCATATAGATACATTTATGTAATTATTCTTTACTTATATTAGTATTCATATATATACATATTTATATAATTATTCTTTAATCACACTCACACACACACACACACATATATATATATATTAACATTCATATATATACTTTATATGACTAACAAATGTTTTATATCTGCTGCTGTTCTGATATGCAGATTTTACTATATTCTCTAATCTCCTTATTTCCTTTTCTTTCCCGATCACACTTTACTCCTGATTATCTCATCTGCTGCTGCAGATTTATTTCTCCTTTCCATTCATTCCATTCAATTAGAATGTGTTTTTATATCCTCTTCTTTATTCATCGATTCCCTATTTATGCCTTCTAAGAAAGGTGAACCATCTAAAAGACACAATGTTTCGTATGTATACACCTCCTTCAAAAGAGGTGACCTTTTGCAAAGGGATCGACCTTTCCTAACATGTTAATAATTCATCAAACAGTGCTGATATTATGTTTTATTGCTAATCGTAGGATTCTTAGTGTGGTCTCCTGTTGCTGCTCTATAGTCAATTTAATGGGAATCGCTGAGCTTGGTTTATAGTCACTATAAGCAATTACCGTTGTTTATATATTTTATATCTTATATGTTAATATATATATTATTTTTATATTAAATGCTTCTTGTTTAAAATATATTTATTATTATTATTTTTATATTAATTTTCTTTTTTATATCTTTTAGTATTTATATATATATTATAATGATTATAATTACAATGATTTTTAAGTTGTCTATTTATTTTGTATTGTCAAATATTATAATATTATCTTATGATAATGTATTTTATTTATTTTATTCATTTATTTGCATTTCAATGTGTTACAATTTCAGGGACATGACATAATCAGAATCTCTTCCTTACTTGCCCATAAAAGTGGTGTTACTTTCCCTTCCTTGTTATACCATTCAACAAGTGGAACAAATTACATGTTACAATGACAACATTGCCATGAAAATATATGCATGCCTACAACATTGGAAAATATCCATAATGTTGCCCATACTACTGAATTTTCTGTCCATACTGTGGTGAGTATTTTGCTGCTCCTACTTGCCATTTCCAAGTAGTTGCATTGTTTCCATTCTCCTTCAGAGTGTCTTCCTTACTTGTCCTTGGAATGCTTTTCAGACTTGCCAATGGATTCATTATATTTAACGTCTTGGAATAAAACATGTTCATGGGTACCTACTTTGCATATCTTATTCTTTGGTTATTCTTTTGGAGTAGAGGCTAGTCCATTTATTCTTTGTGAACTCCTTTCTCTTCTCTTCTCTGCTCCATTATGCTAGAAATTTGATAGTAATTCATTGTTTTACCATCAACTCCTATTGCAATTGCTTAAGGATTCCCATGAAGAATTCTTCTTAGTTCTCCTTGCTAGCTTGCGACTCTAACTCTTTCTTCCAAGTGAAGCACCTGCTCACAAAGGATTCTATTCTTTTCTAGCACCTGCTCATGCGATTCTTGGAGATCTTCAAGCTTTCTCTTTAGTGCAAAACCTTGTCAATGATTTGGAAATATGGCTATACACACAAATCTCTTCAGTGTCACCAAAAACTCCTAAAAGCCTCAAGGAACTTGCTTCTCTAATACCAATTGATTCATAATTTCTTGAGTTTATAGTAGAAATTAACAACCCACACAATTTAATACTATGCTATTTAAAAATCTAAAATGACAATTAAGAAGATTGAAATGATGTTTAAACTAGAAATAGGAACTGACAAGCAAAGAAAGTTCACAACACAACCTGATTTTTACCTTGGAAACCCTTGGACGGAGAAAAGCAAGTTGGTAATGGAAATTGCTCATCCACCCGATTGATAATGCTCAAGACAAACAAGTACATAGATAAGAGATGCAACTTCTAGTTCTTCTTACTGTTGATTCTGTCACTTCACCCTTAAGCTGTAACTTTTCTTCTCCTAGTCACTCCAACACTCCAATTTTCATCCCTTGATGATAAATTTACCATGGAATGCCTCCATTTGATACATGCACTACGGGATGCCTACCCATTTCTCTAACTCGCCCTCTACATGTCTTTGAATAGGTTTCCTTTCTTTAGGAAATGAAGGGACATGTTGGGGACATGAGAAGTCATGGAAGAACATGAAAGATCATATATGGGATATTAAGGGCCACATAGTCATGAAGAATCATGTGTGGAGATTTTTTTTTCTATTTTGGGGGAAAGAGACAAAGTGGAGTGTTCCATCCATTCTTGGGGAAAGAAAAGACAATTGTGACACTCCATCCCTTCTTGGGGAAAGAAAAGACAAGTGCACCATTCCATCCCTTCTTGGATTCTTGTAGATCATGCCCCCTTGGAACTTTATGGATCAAAAAACCATCACAAATAATTAGGAGAGGAATGAAGAGGTCAAAAATAGTGACCCTTTATGGCAATCTAGTTTAACTGAAGTTACAGTGGTTCCAAAGACCATGCTAGGTGCTGAAGCTGTTTTGGAACGTGCAAAGATATCATCAGCCAAGGAAGAAGCCATATAATACAGAAGTTCAAAATAATTTTCAAACTTTCCACCAAAGAGAGTGTAGAGGAGCAATACTAAAAACGCAGAAGGCAGAAGAAAACAACCAAACAGAAAAGGAAGGAATATTTTATAAGGAAATGGAAGTGATTATTCTCAACAAAGTTTTTGGTGAATTGGTTGTCTATTGTTAGGCCTTTTATGCATGGTGACCTAGAGACATGGGGTAGGGTTACAGTTATGGGGACACCATCTTTTATCAAGATACCAGCTAAAATGTATAATAGTACATCTATATTATATATAGATATAGTCACCTAGAGAATTTGGTATTGGGATGAGGCCCTCATCCTTATACTGGAGATTATTGGTGGCTATGTTTATGTTGCTTTGTTTAAACTCCACTTTAAAGACAATACACCAATTGCTTTGTTCAATTGGGAAAAAATATTAGTAATTCCTTGCTTCATCAATTGCAAACCGTACAGCAAACAGGTAGATTTTACATGATGTCATATCCAATGTATGTCATACTTGCCTCTACCAAGTTAGAGACAACAACTTGTAATATTGAAAATGTCAAAAATATAGAAGATTTTGAAAAGTGGCTACAAAGCCAAATCAAACTGATAAATGATGTTTTCATTCATGAGATCTACAAATTCTACATGGGAAGATTCAAGCCCATATTTTCTTAGAAATTATATTTACCACTAAGTACATAGAAAACTAGTTCATTGCAAAGAATCACTCCTTTAAAGGGCTTTTGGGTTTATATGAAATACCCAAGGTTGCTAGGAGACTGGTACTAGTACTGGTATGGGAGACTAGTACCGGTATTGGTACGGCTTTTTTTTAAAATAGGAGACAAGGGTACTTGGAGATGCCATCTTTTTTTAATATAGAAATAATTTAATAAATTAATAATTTATAGAAAATATCATGACATTGAACTTTCAAAACAAGAGCAATGGTAAATTTTAACAATGAACATTAACTTTAAAGTTTAAATACACAAATGTCATTGTGTCAAAGAGTCAAAGAGTTCATACTTCATAGTTCACATTTGACATTACATATTTAATATTCGATCACATATTGAATTTTAGAAATGTTGATAGTTTGATAGGCTGTTACGCAAACAAAAAACAAAAATCAGAAATCTATCATCTACACCACATCATGATCATCCATATCAAGGTCCTCAGCTATGATGCTCTCCAAATACTCATCACTCTCAAACTCAGGTTCCTTTGCTAGTAGTAGAACTGGGGGTGAATCACTAAGACCATCTTCTTCAACCACTTCATCCACCATGGCTGCAACTTCTCCATCAAGTGAAATTTGATCCCATTTTTCTGAAGGACCCTCCTTGTACCCAGGATCTGCACGAGAGAGAAGACGAGGTGAGCTATGAATGTACACCAAGTTCTTTGCTTTCTTTGACCTTAATCGGTTCCTCTTTAGTGAATGAATAAAACCATAAGTACTCCAGTTTCTCTCACAAGATGAAGAGCTGGTTACTTGTGAGAGTAGTCTTATTACAAATTATTGCAATTCAGGAGTTTCACCTCCATGGTTCCACCACCACTCTATAGGGTCTCTCTTTGCTTGCATATCATATAAAGCTTCCATGGAAGAAAAATCACCATGCCCACGTGAAAACTTATTCCATTGACTCCTCATAATTGACGCTTCCTCACCTTGGCCATAAATCATTTTTATTGCACTCCAAAATCCCTTCATTGCCTTTATATCCTCATATGGAGCCCTCTTGTTGGTCACTTGTATATTATGCCATTTAGGATTTAAGGCATAGGCAGCACAATGAAGGGGTGTGTTAAGTTTGTTCCATCTTCCATGTAACTTTTCTTCTATCAAAGGATATAGAGAAAGATCTTTTGCATATGTTATTTTCTTTATTCTTTCACACATGGAATCTATTTCTTCATAACTTTCTCCCAAACATGGCTTGTTTGAATCTGCAAATTTGATCACCTCACATATGGGCTTAATAAAGTCCACAACAAATTTAACATCAGCCCAAAACTAGTCATCAAGGACCATTCCTATCACCTCAACTACAACATCTGATGTAGATTACCTCCAATCTGCCCATGCATCACTAACTATTGTGGAACACAAAGCTCCTTTCACTTCACAAAGACGATCAAGGAGAATAAAATAAGAAGCAAACTATGTATCAGTTGGTTTTAGAAGTTCCACCTTGGCAAATTTTCGATAAATGGCTTGTGTGTGGTGATGGTTACATATGAACATCTATATTTTTTTGCCCTTTTCTATGAGAGAAATCCACTAGAACTTGCGAATATCTTTGAGTGCATTATTCAACGAATGCACACAACATGGTGTCCAAAATATATGCTTGTACTTTTTTTGCACCAACATGCTTGCTACTTGAAAAACAAGGGCAGCATTTGTAACAATTTGGACTGCATGTGATGCCCCCACCTCCTCAATGTCATCACGTAGCTAGTTAAAAAGAAAATCTGCATTTTTTTCTTCCCCTGAACAATCTATTGCCTTCAAAAAATAAGGCCCTTTGCTGCATGTTACCATGATATTAAGTAGTGGACGATTTCTAGCATCTGTCCACCCATCCATCACAATACTGCATCCTTCTATAGCCCACTCTTTTCATCGGTGCAGTTTGTTGGTCTAATTGATTTTTTTCTTTATAAATTACTAAATTAGAGTAGTGCAAAACATACCCAGCTGGTTTATACCCAGCTGGTCCATTAATGATAGCTTGGACCATCTCTCCATAGAAAGGTGAGTGGGCAACATTAAATAGTATTCCATTTGCATAAACGAAGCGTGCAATCGCTGCATCAACTGCTTCTCGATCTTGCACATCAAATAATCTTCCAATGGGGTTTGAGCTACCAATGTTTGGTCTCTTGCGAGAACATTATGCTCGCACATCTCTAGAAGACGCATCCACCTCTACCTCTCTATTTTGATTTTGAGTTGCAACAATTGCCCCTATCGTTGAAGCAATAGAGCTCAAATTAGAAACTTTTCCATCAGCCCTTTCTTGATCCCTCACAACATCATATCTTTGTACCTCATTTGGACAAGGATCAACACTTTTTCTAGGTATGTGAAGGAAATGAGCCCTCACCCTCGTGTAAGTACCTTGCCATGACATTTCACATAACTTACATGTGATCGTGGTTGTTCCACCTAAACCCTTCAGCCCTGGAACACGATCACAATACTTCCACAATGGGTACAAGCCTTGTTTTCCCCCAACTGATATTCTACACAAAAAAATAAAAATTATTAGCAACATATCAGATATCCATATCAATTTTGAAGGGTAGTTTTTTTTTATTTTAGACAATCTTAGACAATATTTTTAACATTCAAGTTTCTGATTTCTCTTTTAGTTTCATATTTAATTTTATTATTAATATTTACTGTAACTGTGTACACAATAAAAAAATTAGGTACACAGTTACACAATGCAAAACTTAAACTAATAACAGAAACTGAAAGTATCGTGACTGTGAGGCTTCAGTTTTTAACATTTTCAATTTTTCATAGGGTTAAAATTTAAGAACTTAAACTAATATTCAAATTCCTTAGTTGGATGTGAGAGGTATGCTAGATCATTCATATTTATTATTGTTGGTCGTTGATTATGGAGATATTTTATAATTTATTGCTATTGGTTGTATTGAGCTTGCATTAAACTAGGCGTGGAAAGTTGGAAACTGAAGAGGTTTATTGCTAGGCTGGGCGTGAATATTCTAAAGATACTGGAGCAACTAACACCTTCCTTCCTTCCTGCCGTGGCATTTTATGAAGTCGTGGGTTTGAGCAGAGGGGTTGTGAGTTGCAATAGAGGGGCTAAATCTTAAAAGTCTTAAAGTTAAAGTTAGTTAAAATGTACTACAATCTGGTGCGGATTCCTTTAACTGCTGAGAAATGATGCCCTCCACAAAAAATAGATGCCCTCCTCCACAAAAATTGCAGCTCCCCTTTACAATGCAGAAGTCGTCGCTGAGAAATGACGAAATGAGTTTTAAGTTTGACTTTTAACCTTTAAAGTTTTAAGTTTTCATGGTTTTTTTTAAAAAAGAGGTTGGGAGACGTCATTTTATTTTCAGGAGACTGTAGAAGACCTTTGCCTGCATCTCATTAGTTTGGAGGCATCTCTAGGTACATCTCCAACACCAGAGATGCATCCCAGCCTCTGAGACACGTCTCAGGGGGAAGGAGACGTGTCTCCCATTAACCTTGGAAATACCTATTGACTATCCAAGTGGCTGAGTGATAAAACCCAAATAATGAAATTTAGAAAAAATTAAAGGCACATAAGTGGTTCCATAAGAAACACAAGCTATCTCGTTGTCTATTCACATAAATTGGGAAATATGTTTCCCCAAATTTTGATTGCAAGTTGGCTATGAAACATGAATCGAGTAAATATCATTATCCATCCCTAAATGCTGGGAACAAACATTATGACAATGATGAGAAAAAGAGGAAGAAACTTGTCCTCCAAAACCACCATTTAAAGAGAAGAAACAAAAGGGTGAAGAGGAGGATTACCACAAGATGAAAAATGGAACCAGCTGACACTTGAAAGTGCCAAAATTTCACTCTTTGATTAGTATGAGAAGCAAAAGAACGCATTGGATCCTTTAGCAACACTCATTTTATTTTCATTGCCGATAAGTAAAATTAAGAAGTCAAACTTTTGATCAACATGAATCACCAAACTAAAGGTAGCATCAAAGACAAAGCTGATGACTATGATGCATCTCGATTCTCAACCTTGTTCTGTGTTCTTAAGATATAAGAGTTAGGGATAGTCATGTTATGTCTGATTTAGTGAATTCATTTCATTCCAAAAAAGGTTGTTAAGATGATTACAAACATTATACATTCAATAAAGTATATGTGCCTATCATCAATTTTACATTCTTTCTCAAGGTCATCCAACCCCATTACAATTGAGTACCTAACACTGTAGAACAAATAAGAAGAGCAGAATTTTTTTGCAGGATACAAGTTTTAGCCCTCCTTTATTTTTACAATATAAATACAAATAGCTTATTTATATACATGAAAATAAAATTCAAAATATAACTGAGACTAAAATCTCATGTCAGCTACAATACTTAATGTCCAAAGTCAAACCATTGTTTGATTGACTGATCCTTACAAAATATGCATATAGTAGAAACCAAGTTAAATCTATGATGCATAATATTTATGATTTATCATTTTTACAGGCCATAGATACACTTAGGTGAATAGCATGTTCACAGTGAAGTCATTTTATTTCTCTATTTGCATTAGTTAAATATACACCAGAGATAGTAATTACTGTATTAAAGAAATGCATACAAATTTCTAACAATGAAATTAGAAATTGCATAATGAAACTGGAAAACATAAATTAGAAATATGAATAGAATATTGATAATTTCCAACCTGCTCTTCTTATGATTTATAGAAAAACAAGGACACGCTTGATAAATGAACATTTATTAATCATATGATGAACTTCTAAAATGGAAAAATGGCAAGCATCCCTTCGGTGGACTAAAACAAAGGATCAAACAGGTTCAATCCATACATACCAATCCAATCCATGCCATAAATTTTATAACCACAAGAGTTCAATTGCCTTGCAAAACGTGTATATCTCCCACTAAACCACCATCATGAAATCAAAATGAGATATATAAAACACCATGAAAATCCATAATAATATTATATTGGAACTTTTGCTACAGCCTACAACCAGAGCATAATAAGAAAGAACAAGCTCACCAAGACTAAATCATTACTTACCAGTGTTCATTGAGACCATGTAAAAGAATTACCAATGCCCTGAAAAACCCATGAAACAAAAATAGGAATTAACCTTTGAAAAAAAGGAAAAAAAAACTGGCCACAAAAGACAAGCTACTACTAAAATCACATTTTATCTAAATGCTCTGAAAAAAACATGAAACAAAAATAGCAATTAATTTCCAAAAATAAAAAATTAACTAGAGCAAATGACAAGCTACTACTAAAATCGCATTTTATCTAAATTCCCAGAAAAAACACTTGAAACAAAAGTAGCAATTTACCAATTAATCTTTTAAAATAAAAAATAACTGGAGCAAATGGCAAGCTAATCTTAAAACCACATTTAATATAAATCATAATTTTTTGATTAAAAAAAAATCACCAATGAGAAGACAGAAATTTATTACTTTAACACAAGTCACCTTCTTAATAATGATAAGAAAAGAAAAACATCTTTTCAGGAAACACCGGTTATACTTATACCTATTGGTTATTATTATTACCAAACAGAGATTAATTTTTCTTGGAATGAAACAGGATTGAATTCTTCCTGGCCATTATTTGTTAATTGCTTCTTAAAACAAATACCTTCTCACTGTATTTATGTCTGGTACCACAAATACTAGGGAATGCAAGTTGTGATAGTTCATGATCACTTTTACATATATACTAAATTTTATTTAATTTGTTATTATAAAAGAAATCTTTATTTTTTCATATTTTTGAAGACAGGGTATTATATTTATTTTTATAGTCTTGTTGTATGTGGATTGAGAAGGCCAAGTTTGCTCCTGAGGTTAGTGCCAAGGTTTAAACCTAAGCAGAAGCTCTGATGTTTTCAAAAAGCCTTCACATGCCAAAAAGGTGTGTTAGTTTTTTTAAAATGCCTTATTCCTTTCTATGAATTTTGATTTTTTGAATTTCTTCATAATTTAGTTCTTTTTTTTTTTTCAAATTCAGTCATATGAGAAGTTCTTATTTTTTGAGAAATTGATCTTGATCTGGTCCCCAGCAAGTGATATTGTAGGCCACAAGCCAAGGAGGGATGGGACACATGCCACAATTGATGCATGTGTCTAGGATTCAAGGAGAGAAGACTTAGCTTCTTAGCTAAGGATTATTGTATTATGGAATGGAGGGCTGCTCCCTGACTAATGACATCAAAAAGATATAAATTAGTATGAAATTAGATTAATTATTTATCTATAGGACACCATATTTAGTCATTCAAATTTCACAACACAAATCCTGACCAAACTCCAATCTTAATTATACAAGTCCAGGAGTTTAAAATGTGTTGTAGCCAGTTAAAATTGTACATGAAATTTGGAAATAAGAACTCCACCAAGTAAAAGTTAGCATATTTAAGTCGATGAATTTGTTATAGTATCATCATTGACTGGCCATGCACTAGCAATCTCTAAGAAATCTAGCTAGGGGTACTGCCCTTGATGTTGAACCACTCTAAACCTATCGAAGAATAGCTAAGATGAGCATTCAACTTTCAATTGCTTTAGAAGTCCTCCATGACCAATTGCCAGTTTAAATCCCTTTTGAAAGGAAACGGTTTAGGCAAATTGGTTTGGGAATCACTAAAATATTGAAGTTGGTTGGGTAGAGTTTTCAGCTATACTTAAGAGTAGTTGGTTAGCAAATTCAAAAAATAAAAGCAAAGTGGAGCTATTAAAACATTAAAAATAAAACCCTGACAGGAATTGCAGGGTAAAAAATCATGGCCATTCATGGTACCAATCCCCAAGGAAAGTCACTGTCAATGTATATTCCATTTAGCAAAATTGATTCAAGGAAGATGGAAAGGGGAAAGAAGAACATGCACCTTTCTGGCAAAGATAGGACTTGGGAGATCATTTTATGTTTTGTAAGCTGGTGATCACCCATACCTAAGACCATTCCATTTTTATTTTTTTTTGTTCCCTTTCTTGCTGCTATTTTTAGATACGATCATATATGCAGCTACTTCGTAGTTAATCTGAAATCCACTTTCCATTTTACAATATTAAGATACTGGGCTTGCTTCATATATAATTAAATTATATTTAGATATTACTGTAATGGACACTAGAAGGGGAATAGTAATAGCAGAACTGAGAACAGTATAATTTTTCAGACTCCAACAGGTTGCAGACCAAACATTGGTAGATTGCACCTAGGATGCTTGTTGGTTCAGCTCACAACACTCATCGAGTTATACAGATAACGTGTTCCGGGAACCAAATCTTCACATGTACTATAGCCGGCTAGCTATTGCAAAGCGTTTGGGAAAACCCTCCAACAGATAAATACATGTCAAGATGCACCTCATTCTGTGATTGTTGTTTTTCACTTTTTTCCTATCTGGTTTATACCCTGTTGATGGTTCCTTTCAATCTGCCCGCTTTACAATAATTTGCAATAGTATATCCTAGTACACGAATAATGCAAAGCAAGGCAATTAAACAAACCTCGGTAGATGTTTTTTATAATTTGAACACCCCTCCAAACAATCTTTGTGCACCTTGACAAATTCTACCAACCAATATTGGCCTAAAGTACATTACAAATCATAAGCCTCATCTATTAATAATATTTATATTACTGTATAATTAAAGTTATTGTACCTATATTTCTATTTTTGTGATCTTCTGAACGTGTTAAATATATTGTACGAAGCTGGCAATCGTAACCTGTGAAACAAAAGCCAATGCTGAGTCAATATTTATGACATGGATAAAGGTGCGTACTATGCTGTCTTGTCTAGGGAGAGACCTACCATGTAACCTGTTGTAAAATGTAACTTTGATGTTTCCTTCGAGATATAAGATTCATTCCTCCCCACATGAATTGGAGAAAAAGTAGACAATTTCTAGATAAACTTTACATAACAGTAGAGGAGAAAAGATATGTATGAAAAGTAGCAATGATTGACTCACTTTGCATCCCGATTTAGTGGCGTCCAGGACTGAGTAAAAAGAGTCTCTCCTCTTGAATTAATAAAAAGGCGATGCTTCCAAGCAGATCCATCAAACGACCGACTTTTCATGGCAAGGGCCCGCCTTCTGCAAACTTCTTCTTCCTCTTCTTCGTCTCTGCGGATATTCCTTCTCCACCGACTAGATTTTTTTTTCCCCGAAGATGATTTCAAAAGCGAAGCTTGGCTCTTACCTTCCTCTGTTTTCTCAGACGAAATTCCACGGTGATGAAAAGACATTAGAATTAAAAAAAACAGGGCATATATGGAAAGCGCTTGTCTCTTCAAAAATCTGAGAGAAAACAAGGCATTTACGCGGCCACTCGCACCCGAGGGCAGAATCACCGCACAAGTATCTCGTGCCATCGCCACTGTCGCCAAATTTGGCTTCGATTGCCATGCTCTGATTTTCACCCTGGGTTTCAATTTCTGCTTCGGTTTATCCCGCCTAGGGCAGCATAAATTGCCGTGCGGAATCAGAGTCCGCTCTGGAACCGCGGTACTCCGCAGGATCAACATACAAACTGACCAAAAGCTGGCTCAATATAAATCAAACTCTTAGAAAAAATAATCAAATTTAGTCTAATTTGAACCGAATTGCTATAAATTTATTAGATCCTTGTGAAAACACGCAACAAAACTTAAGCGAAAATATCTCAATTGAGAACAGAACGGCTGGAAGTTTTGTCAGTCAACTTCTAATCCTTCGAAACACCTGGAAAGGGCCTCCAAGATTAGGATCAATTCTCTGGAGCATTCGACTGATAAAACTAGAGGATGCCACGCGTTTGGCGTAAGAAAGGCAACTGCGTTCACCTCAAATTCAGGACCACATATATTGTTGAGAAGTTCATTAAAGAAGCCAACTAAACTATGTAAGGTGTAGATTCATTCCCCACAGCATGGAGTGGATGTACACCGTCCCGTACAAGTTATTTGAGCCATTTCTCGTTGGAGGTCAACGATATATTTAGTCTTTAAATACGGCATTCATTACAAAGTTCAAATATTTGAACATTGGAAGGTGTCCGGTCAAAAGTCATTTGAGTTACTTTAATCAATGCATTAAAAAGTTCAAATATTTGAACATTGTAAAGTGTATATGCAAAAGTTATTTGAGTTAATTTAGGCAATTCTTTTAAATTTTTGAGTGTTTTTGTTGATTTCATTGTTTAAATATTTTTATTTTTTATTAGTATGAAATAGTTTGGTTTGAATTAGATGAGGTTATAAATAGGGGATCTCATTTTTTGCATGAACAATTGCATTAATGTGAATAGTCTAAGCTCGCGAGCCTAATAGTTCAGTAGAGTTTTTGGAGCATAAAATAAAGGTCACGAACACCCACAACTTTAATACTAAGGTTCAAGCCTACAAGCTTATTGGATCGGCAAGAACAGGGGATCACAATGGTCCAACAAAGGTTTGACCTTGGTGACAACAACAATGCCACGACTTAACCATTGTATTATGCTATGAACGACAAATTTTATTGTTTAAAATGTTAATAATATAAATATTCTTATATTTTTTTTAATTAAACATAAAAAGATAATTTGGGATTTTCTTTTATAATGTTGGAGATAATATAATTTGGAAATTGGAAAAATAGTAAAATAATAAGGGGTTGAAATTATGTGCAATGTTTCATGAAAAATATATGATTTGATTCTTATTTTGTAAGCATTTTGTTTCAAATTTTATGCCCAATTTTTTTGTTATTGACCCAAATAAGTCTATAATTCGTGTAATCGTTCTCTTTTTTTGGATTGCTAAATTTTTTTTAAAGATAATTCATCTTCTACAATATTTTTTTTCTTTCATACACTTTTCACAATAAAAATAGAGAATAAAGTAATTCATCTATTGTATTGTTATTTTTATTTTCTTTTCATCTAATTTTCTTATTAAAAATGAATATTTTGTTTTTAGGTAATTCATCTTCTACATTTATGGTTTTGTTATCATTTCACAATGATCATTATTAACAACTTATCGATAGGGTATGTGCAGGATCATCATGGAAAAAACAGGTCATTAAGTGGCAATGAAAATTCAGAAAAATCAAAGTTAGGCAACTTGACATAAAAATTTGAATAAGTTATCTATATTATTTCAAAAATATGTAAGAATAGAATCTGTGGAAAATTGAATGTAGTTTCTAAACTACTAAGTTTATTTTATTTTTTAAAAATCTATTTGGTGAAAATTTGAAATTTCAATGTAGTAGTACTTAAATTTCAAGGAAAAAATAAGAAGTAGGTGTATGTCTGACCACCCTAACCACAATAAAATGATAATATTTTTTTATAATATTTTAGATATAAGTAGAGGACTCATGTCTGGATGTGACACATATTTTTTTGTAATTTTTTTCCAAGCAAATAATTAATTATGAATTTTTTACTACAACTTTTTAAAAATATACAAAAATTAGTACGTCTGACGACCTTAACTTGGTCAAAACTTCATGAAATTCAATTTTTTTTTAATACTATAGTATGTGAAGCATAGAATGTGAGACATATTTTGGATTCAAAA
>VDFB02062129.1:0-33416 GCA_007258455.2 Sequoia sempervirens | reverse complement strand
GAGAGAGAGAGGGAGGTAGGTAGAGAGGGAGAGGGGAGAGATATGGAGATGAGAGATAGAGAGATGAGGGAGGGATAGATGTGTAGGTAGAGAGAGGTGAGATCAAGAAAAATTAGAGAGCAAAGGAGAGAGGAGAAGGGAGGGAGAATTTAGAGATAGAAGAAAGAAGGTGGAGAGATCGATAGAGGGAAGGAGGGAGAGAGAGATTGAGGTATAGAGGGATAGGTAGGTAGAGATAAGTAGAGATGGAAGGAGAGATGGAGGGAGAGAGAGGGATGAAGAGAGAGAGAGGTAGGTAGAGAGAGGGAGAAGGAGAGATGGATGGAGTGGTAGGAGAGGTGAGAGAGAGAAATTGAGAGAGAGGTAGGTAAGGAGAGGGAGGGGGAGATAAAGAGAAGTAGAGAGGGGAGGAGAGAGGGAAGAACAAGTAGAGAGGGAGGAAGGGGTGAGAGATGGAGAGAGGGAAAGAGAGGAGAAAGAGGTATAGTAGGTAGATAGAAGGAAGAGAGAGAGGAGGATAAAGATGGAGAGAGAGAGGGGAGACAGGAGGAGGAGAGAGAGGAAGAGGGAAAGATGGATAAATAGGGAGAGAAGTAGATATGAAAGGAGAGATAAAGGGAGAGGTAGGGATGGAGAGTGAGGTCAGACACAAATAGAGAGAGGTCTAGGTAGATAGAGGGAGGAAGAGGTAGGGATGGAGAGAGATAGGTGAGAGACATAAGAGAGAGGAGGGAGGGATAGGTAGGGAGAGAGAGGTGAGATAGAGAGAAAGAGACTAGAGAGAGAAGTGAGATAGGTGATAGAGATGTGTGATGGAGAAAGAAGTAGAGAGGTAAGGAGGAAGGTGGAGAGATTGAGAGGGAAGAAGGGGGAGAGAGAAAGAGGTATAGAGGGATATGTTAGATAGCGAAAAGTAGAGAGCAAAGGTGTGTGAAAGGAAGAGACAGAGGGAGAGAGGGGGGGAGAAAGAGAGGTGAGATAGAGAGAAGTAGAAAGGGAAGGAGAGAAAGGGGGAGATAGAGAAAATTAGAGAGGGAGGGAAGGAAGGAGAGAATGGCGAGATATTGTGTAGAGAGGGAAGGAGAGAGAGAGGGAAGCAAAGAGTGAGAGAGAAAGAGGGGAGAGAGAGGGAGAGAGGGATAGGTAGGTATAGAGAAAGGTGATATAAAGAGTAGAGAGATATATAGAGATAAAAGGAGAGGGAGGGGAGATACAGAAATATAGAGAGGGAAGGAGGGAGGGAGGGAGATAAATATTAAAGAGGTAAGGAGAGAGAGATGGAGATAGTGAGAGAGAGAAATCTAGAGAATATGAGATGAAAATGAGTAAGATAGAGAGAGAAAGATGAAATTTGACCTCTTGATTACTAAAATTTGACCTCTTGATTACTAAAATTTGACATGCTAATTACTGAAATTTGACTGTCTGAAATTTTTTAAAATCTTCCAAAAACTAGAATTGTCATTATAACTCCTACAGATCTGAAACCACTCTCAAACATCTTGAGACTATATACATGAAATATAACTCAAAGTATAAGAAAGAAAATTTCCATATGTAAATGTCAACTTATATACATGAAACATTTTTCATGTATATAGTTTCCCCCGCAGAGAAAGAGAAAATCAAAGAGTTTAGAAAAATGCATTCCAAAAGTCATGAATGACATTTTTCGAGCACCAAATTTGGCACTATCCAAATGAAGCGACCCATTTGGTGAGCACCAAATTTGTCACTAGCCAAATGAAGCAACCCATTTGGTGAGCACCAAATTTGGCGAGCGCCAAATAGGTTGCATTGGGAAATATTCATGCAAAAGATGTGAATTTTTGAAAGGGTGTCAAATTTCCTCATATTTTTTTTTGTGTTCCCCATCTCATTTGCATGTCTTTCAATGCAAGTTTATAAAAAAACCGTGATAGTGTTAACCTCTCTCTTAGCTATCTAAATATATAATTCTTTTTTTTTATTTAGTTAAGGTTTTGATCCATAGCTTCTATTGTTAATGCCTCCATTTTTGGTCAAAAACCAACATGTGCTAGTTTTAGGATAGATTTTTACTCGTTCATCAAAACACAATTTTTTTTTTTTTGAAACTAAACTCCATTCTACACATGATGAAAAAAAATTCAATTTTTGATTAGTTTTCAAAAAAATTAGGGGGGAGCATGCTCAAATTTCAGCTTTTCAGGATGTGTCCACTTTGAAAATTTATAAAATATTATACATTCATTAAAAAAAATATCCAAAAGAATGGGGATAAACTACATGGTGTTAGCTAATTTCTCACTGTTCGAATTTTTTACATTATAAAAGAAAGTTAATCAAAAAGGGGGGAGCCCTCAGGCGCTATGCTATTTTTTTTTTATAAAAACAAGACCTATTTTTCCCCCCCTTTTTGAGACCCTTAATCTTCATTAATTTCAAAAAGAATTAGTATCTTAGAAAATAGACTCAGAGCACTTCAACTTTTGTTCTTGCTACATCTTGAAATTTTGAGCGTAACTATCTTCATTTTCTTATGCAAATCAAATTTTGTTGATTTTAGAAAGAAAAAAGTGGCATCTTAAGAGCCAAAATTGTGTCACAAATCCATGCACTTCCCCATATCAAGGACATCATTTCAAGAAAAGTTTCATCATCAAGATCTACATTCATTGAGGCCACTTCATGCTAGTTTTCAGATTTTTTATCCAAGGTTTCAAATAAGGTTTGGTGAGTTGTGACATTGTTGTTCATTCATCATTCCTTCTTTCATGTTTCATTTCTTTTCAAGGTTTAATTACCAAAACAGGGTTTTAGCAAGGAAAACCCTCATTCCCTAACAAAACAAAAAATTTCTCACTTTGATGTGTGATTATAGATTTTAGGTTGAAGATCCTTTGGAGAGAAAGATTAAAGAAAGTTGCAAAGTTTTCAAAGTTGCAAGAAATTTTGTCAAATCATGAAAAATCCTCTACAAAATTTAATTACACTTGTATGATAGTGAACACTTGGAATCCAGGAGTGTACAGCTAGAAGAAGAGTACTTAGAAATAATTTTTGAGAAGCCATAGCCAAGACCTATTCTCCATAGGGAAAATGAGTTATCAGTGATCTTCAAAAGGTGACTTTTGGTGAAAGGTACACCACATTTTCCCCTTTCCAAATCTTCCTTTTGATTATTGTTCTTCAATTTCACTTTGTTGCTTGTATTTTGAATGGAATTAGGAAAATAGTTCCCTTTTTGGTTCATCACTCCATTGTTCTTCACACCACCCCAATTTTCCTTTATTTCAAGATCTAAAAAATAACTATAAGGAAACTCACACCATGGGTTCCCGTGTCCTCCATTTTTAGCCCTAGATTTGAACCATAGGTGCACAATATCCTACTCTACTCATTTTCGTTTTCTGAATTTGTCTTTGAATTTTTGTCTTCAATATTTTCATCATAATAGTAAATTACACTATTTATCCTAGTTAGATCATTGCATTTCATCTTTAGGACATTTCCATATTTGGTTAAGGGTTGGGTGACTCACCTATCAGGTTGTAAGTCAATCACATACCTTATTCAAATCCATCAAACCCCTATTCATTCACATACATACCACACACATACACATTAAATCAATGAAACTTAGGAGAAGGATACCTAAGTTGAAAACCAAAAGAATCCCTTTTCTTATGTTTCACTTTTTTATTTTAGGTTATTTAACTTCTTGAACATACTTAGATTATAATTTCTTGGTAAGAATTTGACCTTTAATTTCATTAGCATTTAGTGATACGACCTAATATTTTCTTTACTCCTTTTTTGCTCTATCTACAAGTGTTCCCACCATAGGGATGTATGTACTTTTAAATTTTTGCAAGAAAATTTCACTTTCTTGTCATCTTATGTTCCTTCAAAATAGAAAAATACTTATCCATCTCTAAAATCCATTTGACAAGTTCTACAAGGTTTAGTCTACCATTATATTTGGGAGCATTTATTCTTGGTTTATTTCTTATTCTAAATGTTTCCCTCAAAAATATTTCTTCTCTTTTGTCTACTTCTCTATGGTTTTCTTCATGTGCTTTATCTCCTCCTTATATAACATCTTCATTTTCATTTTCATTGATATGTTTTTTATGTACCCATCTCTCTACATTGACTCTATTTATTCTAACCTTTCCATAATTCCTCTTAGTATTTCTACAATATACATCACAAAATCTTAGTGGTGGTTCTCATCAACCACATTGTTTGTGTATGTCATATTTTCTCAAGTGATCTCCAGTTGTAGGCTTCCATTTTCTTCACTTCCCATTAGAAAACCTCAAAGTGTTTCTTCAAAATCCTCTAAATAATTCTCGTGGCATGGTCACAACTCGCATTGATACCACTTTATGCAGTCAAGATTTAGGGAACCCTATCAATTTTCTCAATCATGCAACCAAATATGAAGTTCAATAGAAAAAATAATATTTATAGAATAATTTAAATTCAAAACCTAAAGTATGGCACAAAATTATATCAGAGTACATTCAAATAGTTTCTTCATCTCTATCACCATTCAAAAACTTCCCAAATATTTTAATATGTGTGCATTAATCTTCAATTTGTCAGTTAGTTGTGAGGAAGTTGAGGTAGATTCAATCTTGGAAATTACAAGCACCAATTCATTGGAGAGATGCTAAAGTGTAGTAGTAAGTTGAAAGTTTAGAGGTGTATGAGAAAACTAGAAACTCATAGATGCAAGTGAAAAACCTGCATTTGGCTAGTTCAAACAAGATATCTTTTAGGTTCAATAGGTCAATAAAAATTCATAATTCGTATAGGTGACATCACCATCCTATTTAATTTTTCTTATGTCACATTGATTTCATCATCAAATTTATTCATCTTAACTAATTGATTAAAATTTTAATTTTTTAGTGCACTTGTGTATATCTATAGCATGTAGATGGTCCTAAGAAACCTAGAGACTCTAAATGATTAAGAATTTCTGAGAGAATTAGATTGATAAGGAATTATTACAAGCCAAATGAATCTAATTTTCTTGCAAGTGTGGAAGGAACCATAGATATAGGTTTCTGTGGAGGAATTCATAGAAACAAACTAAAATAATTTGAGTTGTTATAGAAAATTTGGGTTCACATGACTGAGATATCTCCATGAATATGGACAAACCTATCAATGTTGGTTGTGTAGGAAAACACATCCAAACTAGTCAATTACTTAAGAACCTATTGAAAATAGTCAGTTCAACAATAGCTATCCACAAATTTCTAGAGAAAACCAAACATCCACATAAGGGGAGGTTTTATAATGACCCAAAATTTCATAATCGATAATAGACCAAAAGCTTACAAAGTCATAAACTAGCCAAATTTTATGTAGTCTTCACCAATTTCAACATACAAAAACCCATTAGGAATGCGTAAAAGGTGAAATCATTAAATTTTCTAAATTATTTATGGAAATCCTTCTAGATAAACTAAGCATAACTAACACTACTAGAAACAAAAGTAATAAAACTGAAAGAAAATACTCTTAGTTGATTGAAGATTTCTTGTGGACTTAGATGCTCTTGCATCACCAACAAAGATATCATGAAACCATAGTATCAAGATATCCATGGCATCATTATAAAAATCTCGAGAATGAATATTAGCCATGGTATACACACACTTAAATTTAATACCAATAGCATTAGAAAATAATTTAGAACCAAGATCTTTAAGTGAAGAAGTTGAAACACCACAAAAACATAACTATCACGATCTCCCACTAAACTATCCATGAAATCATGATAAAAAACATGGTATAGGTCCTAGTAACTAATTATACAAGAACTTTAATCATCCATCCTATCTTCCAAATGCATAAATTATAATAGATGAGGCCAACTAGTTAACTCTACATCAATATTAAAAATACTAATGGACATAGATAGTCCATATCCTATTCAACCAACTCTAATTAATGGGTGTTAAACTCATAAAACCAAACAATTCATTGATACAAAAAAAATAAAAATATACAAATTTACCATCATATTAGTAATCTACAACCAACATAACAAGGAAGATAACATAAAGATGTCAAAAGTCAAACACCATACCACTTGCAGCTCTAATATAAAAAAAGTAATCTAATAACCATAGTCAAGGAACCAACAATCATCTAAGAGATAACAATAACCTCCTAACACTAAATTTTACCACAGCCTATTACGATGAATCAATCAAGGTATCAAAACATAATCCTATCAACTACATACATCATTATTGTTTTTTCTAATATTTAAACATTAATGAATATCTATGACACCATAAATATTACTAGGATTATATATATACCCAACTCTCATGGATTTAGGACTTTTAGTCCCACATGTGTATTAATCATATGATCAAACCAAAAGATACAATATATACATATCTCAATTGAAGCTCATACTATGAAAATTCCTACAAATCTACATCAAGGAGCACAAAATATGATAGCCAACTATAAAATTATAAAAATTCTCATGAAAAAAATGATTCACATGATTTTATCTCGTTGGTTTTTGAATTCTCATACAATCATACACCAAAATTTCAAGCTCCTAGAAGTTCTCAACCAAGTACAAACATCTATCAACTCATCCAAGTAAGAAACAATCTAATCTACTATAGAACACATTGAAATTTATCTCCATTACTTATTTAAAATAAAAATTTAAATTTTCTATGTGAAATATATGACCTTATAAACATTTTTACACAATACCAATTTTAGGAACTAAATAACAATTTAAAACAAAAAATATGATGAGAAAACCTATACCATTACATAGTGCTAAAATAAACCTCTTTTATGGCTATAATAAATTAAAAATATGATATTATGGGTGAATGTTATGCCCCTATATGAAAATTCAATCCATTTGATAGAAAGAAGTACAAAGGAACCTATTTGTATGGTCCTTATGGATAAATTTGACATCAATTGATGCAGGAGCATCCAGCGGTGTAGGGAAATCTTGCATCACCCAAAAAAAATGTTTTCTTTATTTTATTTAGTTGTTTTGAGTCCCATGATGGCACTTAGGGGGTATAATATTGTTAGGTGTCAAAAATAGCAAAAAATGGGCACTTACTATTTTTAGTAAGTCTTCCTAAATGGGCTTGTATGGACGTGAAAATTTACCCTAAGGAGCAGAGCAAAAAACATTTCCATTCATGAAAGAATCACCTCAATACCCTACACAGTTTGGGAGAAATTAAAGTTTCAGTCCTGAGAAATTTCTCCAAAGCAGCTTCAAATTTAGATATAAAATTTTAGAGGCCCCGAAACAGCTTAGAAAGTGGCTGAATTGACCTACTATGGCATCATGCATTGTAGAGATCGTTGAGAGCTTTCCAACAATATGCAATAATAGAAAATCGGACACCCGAATCAAAAGTTTGGCCATATGAAGTTGGTCCTCTAAAAAGTGAATTTCATAAAAAAATCTTCCTAGGCTAGAAATCAAATGGAGGGACTTTTGGCACCAAAAAAGAAAGAGGAAATTTGAACTTTCTAGAACATTCAAGGGTAGTTATTGTGGAAAATAAAAAGGGTTAAGTGAGGGTTGTAGAGGGTGGCCCTGATAGTGTAGATTGTGGCTCCATATAGTAGATTTTCTTTTCTAAGATGATTTTGTTGTAATGAATCAAGCCCATGAGGCTGTAGCATGTAAGATTTGAATCTGTAATTTCATTTTTTGAAAATAATTGAAAGTGAGTCATTTTTATATCTCGCATCTTTTGTGTTGGTATCTATTGTTGTGATTTTTGTGGATTTTGGGTGGTGTGTCCCTCATCAAGTGGTATCAGAGTAGGAGTTCCTAAGCATGTAACAAAGCATCAAATGTTAGGTAGTTGTAGTAGGACCTATGAGTGTGGTTTGAGTTCAAGAGGCCTCCAAGACTTTCCCAGTATGGAAGAGGTAGAGGCTGAGGTGGTGGAGGAAGAGATCCACCTACAGATGAAATCATAGCCATTAGAAGTCAATTAGAAACCTTGCAACAAGAGGTTCGAAGAAGAGATGTGCAATGAGATAGAGATGACAATGAAGATGAAATGGAAGAGGAAATGGAAGAGGAAGAGTAGGATCCAATGGATCTTGGAGAAAGAAGATTGTTGCGAGCGATATCAAGCATTGGGAAGAGACCTAAAATGGAGGTTTAAACTTTCAGTGGAAATTTGAATCCTAAAGAATTGATTGATTGGATCAATGACATAGAGGAAGTTTTTGAGTTGGAGGAGATTGAAGATCCTCACAGAGTGAGGTTTACAAAGAAAAAATTGAAAGGTCATGCTAGTATATGGTGGAAAGAGGTCCAGTTAGAAAGAGGAAGACAAGAGAAAGATAAATTTTCCAGATGGGATAGAATGGTGTCAAAAATGAAGAAACAATTTATTCCAGTTGATTATGAATTGGAGCTGGTCAAGAAGATGTAGATCTTGAGGCAAGGGACAAGGACAATGAAAGAACAAATAGAGGAATTTCACAAGGTCCTGATTCAGACATGACATTCTAAAGAGAATAAAGAGAAAGTTGCTCATTATATTAACGGGTTGAAGCCAAGAATACAAGGAGAATTGGAATTGGTAAGAATGACCACCTTTGAGGATGCTTATTATTTTTCTCTAAAGGTTGAAGAATGACTAAAAAATAGGTTTGAGAACAAACAATGAAGTGGAGGCTGTGGAGGAAAGACCGGTGGATGGTCATATGGAGGTCAAAATGGAGATCAAAAGAAGGGTGAAGGCTCTAGTAGCAGCCAGAGCCAGAAAGGAGATAAGACCTACCATCCTTGTGATCAAAATAATGGAGACCAAAGAGGAAGAGGAAGATCTAGACGAGGACTGGGAAGAGGAAGCTTTTGTGGAACCTATTTCCAGTGTGGAGAAGAAGGACATAGAGCCTATGAGCATCCTCAACCTCAAGGACAGACAAATAGAAGACCTACGGGTAATGCACAATTTGCACATGTAGATGAATATGTTGAGTCTTCACATTCTGAGGATGTAGAAAGAGGAGAGGTTCTTGTTACCAGAAGAGCATTGCTGGATGAGGAGAAGGAAACAACTCAAAGGAAGAATTTGTTTCACACTAGATGTAAGTGTGAAGGTAAAGTTTTCAATATTATTATTGATGGAGGTAGTACTGATAACCTTGTTTTAGAAGAAATTGTTAGTAAGTTGTGATTGGAGAGAAGGCATCTTAACCCATACTAGATTACTTGGTTGTAGAAGGACCATAAAGCCTTGGTAAATGAACAATATCTAGTAAAGTTCAAGATTGGAAATTACCATGATTAGGTATTGTGTGATATTATGCCTATGGATGTTTGTCATATGTTGTTAGGAAGACCATGGAAGTTTGATAGGTAAGCAGTACATGATGGATATGCCAACACCTATTTTTTGACAAGGGATGGGGTTTTTCCTAAGTTGAAGCCCTTGAAAGAGGTAGCATAAAAGGTATGTAGTAATACAATATTTTTTTTGGTTGATGGAAGAAAGTTCCTAGAAGGTAGGAAGCATAAGCATATGTGTTTTGCATTGATCCCTATAGTTGATAAAGAAGATACTACTAAGGCACCTGTAGGTGTTTCAATTTTTTTGAATGAGTTTCAAGTTATTATTTCTAATAATGTACCTAAAGGTTTTCCTCCCATAAGAAAGATTAGCCATTAGATGGACCTTGATTCTTGGAGCCAGTTGCTGAATAAGGCAGCTCATCATATGACTCTAGTAGAGAGTGAAGAGTTAAACAGACAAGTGCAAGAATTGTTGTAGAAGGGATTGATCAGAGAGAGTTTGAGTCCATGTGCAGTACCTGCAATACTAGCACCAAAGAATATGGGAATGGTAGATGTGTACATATTCTAGAGCCATCAACAAGATCACCATCAAGTATAGATTTCCCTTGCCAAGAATGGATGACATTATGGATTGTTTGAGTGGAGCAGAGTACTTCACGAAGATAGATTTGAAGAGTGGATATCACCAAATCTGAATTAGAGAATGAGATGAATGGAAGACAACCTTTAAAACTAAGGAGCACTTGTACAAGTGGTTAGTCATGCCTTTTGGGCGAACCAATACAACAGACACATTTATGTGGCTTATGAATGAGGTATTGAAATAATTTTTTAGGAAAATTTGTTATTGTTTATTTGGATGATATTTTGATTTTCAGTAAGACATTGGAGGAGCACTTGATGCGTATCCAAAGAGTTTTTGAGAAGCTAAAGGAGGAGAACCTATTGACTAATTTGAAGAAATATAGTTTTCTAAAGAGAGAGTTGGTGTATCTGGGATTTTCTGTCTTAATAGAGGGTCCTAAAATGGATTGAGAGAAGGTGAGAGCAATCATTGAATGGCCTATCCGAAGGAGTGTTACAAAGGTAAGATCATTTCATGGTCTAGCAAGTTTTTACAAAAAGTTTATTAGGAACTTCAGTAGTATTTTTGTACCACTAACTGAGCGATGAAAGGGGATATAAAAGAGTTTAAGTGGACCACAGGAGCAGCCAAATTTTTTGATATGTTGAAGAAGAAAGTTATAGAGCAACCTATTTTGGCCCTTCCATATTTCAATAAGGTCTTTCATGTAGATTGTGATGCTAGTGGCATTGCCATAGGAGTTGTTTTGAGTCAAGAAGGTAAGCATGTTGCCTATTTTAGTGAGAAGTTAAATGATGCTAAGAAAAAATATTATGTCTATTATCAAGAGTTTTATGCTATAGTTCAAGCTTTGAAGAAATGGAGACACTATTGGTTTCCAAAATAATTTGTTTTATATATTGATCACTAGGCTTTGCAGTATCTCAATAGTCAAGGAAAGTTGAATCAAAGGCACTTAAAATGGGTTGAGTTTTTGCAAAGTTATACTTTTGTTTTGAAGCACAGGAGTGGAAGGTCAAAAAGAGTTGTAGATTCCTTCAGTAGAAGGAAAAAATTGTTGATAGAAATGAATATAGAGCTTGTTGGGTTCAATGAACTCAAGACTTTGTATCCTGAATATCCAAACTTTGCAGAAGCTTGGAAAGATTGTTTGGAACTTGCTACATTGGATAAGATGAGATGGTTAGATTTATCAATCCAAGATGGGATGTTGTTTAGAGGAATCCAATTGTACATTCCAAGGAGTTCTATGAGAGAGAATCTAATCAAGGAGAAGCACAATGGAGGATTGGCTAGACATTTTGGTTGAGATAAGACCAGTGCTCTTGTCAGCAAGAATTATTATTGGCCACAGTTACAACAAGATGTGAAGAAGTTTGTGTATAGAGTTGTAGAGTATGTTATATGGCAAAAGGAACAAATCAAAATACTGGATTGTATTAGCCATTACCTGTCCCTAAGAGGCCATGGGAGGATATTAGCATGGATTTTGTTCTTGGCTTGCCAAGGACACAAAGAGGGAATGATTCCATATTTGTGGTGGTGGATAGATTTTCAAAGATGGAACATTTCATTCTGTGTCATAAGACAAGTGATGGTGTTCATGTTGCAGAGTTTTTTTTAGAAAGGTGGTGAGACTACATGGTCTACCAAAGAGTATAGTTTCAAATAGAGATACCAAATTTGTTGGTTATTTTTGGAGGACATTATGGAAGAAGTTGAAGACAGATTTGAAGTTTAGTTCTACACACCATCCATAGACTGATGGACAAGCAGAGGTGGTGAATAGGAGTTTGGACAACTTGCTAAGATGCTTAGTTGGAGATAAGCCCAAGGGATGGGATTTGATTATACCACAAGCAAAATTTTCTTACAACAATTCTCTCAATAGGAGCACTGGTAAATCACCATTCCAGATTATATATGGGAGTAGTCCAAGAACTACTTTTGAACTAAGAAAGATGGATATAGGGGAGAAGAGTAGTGCTGAGGTTGAAGATTTTGCTGAGCACCTAAAGAATTTGCAAGAAGAGGTAAAGAAACATATCAATAAGATGAACTCACAATATAAGGCTCAGGTAGATCAGAAAATGAGGTATAAAGAGTTCTAGGTAGGAGATGAATTCATGGTTTTTAGTTGGTATGTATACAAGTTAAAGATGAAGACATTTAAACCATGCAAGATCCTGAAGACACATGATTTAAGAAATGCATATGAGGTAGAGTTTTGAAGTGGAATAAACATTTCTCCTATGTTCAACATTGCTGATTGATAGAGTGTCATGAAGGTGATATAAAGGAAGGGTCGATAAAAGAATAGTGGAAAATTCCAACAACTACTTCAGAGAAGGAAGAGATAGAAGACATCTTGGATAGCTATGTGGGTAGAAGCACAAGAAACAAACAATATGCAGAGTACTTGGTGAAATGGAGAGGAAGGCCTGCTGAAGATTCATCATGGTTATCTAAGGCTGAGGCTAACCATCTTGGTTTCCATCTAACTCCTAAGAAGTGATAGGGTGACTTTTCAAATTACCTTGGGTGTCTGATGTAGGAGCATCCAACGGTTTAGGGAAATCTTTCATCACCCAAAAAAATTGTTTTCTTTATTTTATTTAGTTGTTTTAAGTCCCATGATGGCACTTAGGGGGTAGAAGACTGTCATACGTCAAAAATAGCAAAAAATGGGCACTTACTATTTTTAGTAAGTTAGCCTAAACAACCTCATATGGATGTCAAAATTTACCCCGAGTAGACCTGAAAAACATTTCTGGTCATGAAAGAATCACCTCAATACCCTACACAGTTTAGAAGAAATTAAAGTTTTATTCCCGAGAAATTTCTCCAATGCAGCTTCAAATTTAGATATAAAATTTTTAGAGGCCCTAAAATAACTCAAAAAGTGGTTGAACCAACCTATGGTGAATTCATTTATTGGAGAGCTCGTCGAGAGCTTTCCAATGATATGCAATAATAGAAAATTGGACACTTGAATCATAACTTATGGCCCCGCGAAGTTGGTCCTCTAAAAAGTGATTTTCACAAAAAATTCTTCCTATACTAGAAATCAAATAGCGAAACTTTTGGCACCAAAACAAAAAGGGTAAATTTGAACTTTCTAGAACATTCTAGGGTGGTTATTATGGAAAATACAAATAGTTAAGTGGGGGTTGTAGAGGGTGGTCCTGATAGTGTAGACTGTGACTCTGAATAGTAGATTTTCTTTTCAAAGTTGATTTTGTTGTAATGAATCAAGCCCATGAGGTTGTAGCATGTAAGCTTTGAATTTGTAATTTCATTTTTTGAAAATAATTGAAAGTGATTCATTTTTATCTTTTGCATCTTTTGTGTTGGTATCTGTTGTGATTTTTGTGGGTTTTGGGCGGTGTGGCCCTCATCATCAATAATATTTATTGAGTGATGATTGAGTGGTGGCAGCACAAAATAATTACATGGGTTGACAAATTTGATGATGGATATGAATAGGAAATTAAATTTTTCAATTTTCATTTTCCAAATTTATTTGAGGCTCATTGGGGGTTGTACATTTGGTGCCACCCAACCATTGGCTAGTATTGGGAGCTTATCCTACTAGCCATGGCATTACCAATTAGAGCCAAAAAGCAAGCCAAAAAGGGCTAACAACCTCATACCAACCTTGTCCATGTTATTGAGTGGTATATCATTTATAATGGGGTACCAATGATACAATGGTTTATGGACCCTATACATACCCATATCTATTTTTTACTAATTTTACTGTACAAGAAATTTTAATTGAAACATATATATTTGTTTTATTCTCTTTATAGACACACAATACATCTATACAACCATATGGTTATAGGGAATTTTCTTGTGCCCTTGTTCCAAAGGCCTTGGATTCAACTTTACATGGATTTGATCAAACAAGGGTTAGATGAAAATGGGTTTTTTTCACTTCCCTCAACTACAACCATGCATTAAAACCACTTGTTAAGTTATTACTAGGTTTCTCAAACCCTTTTCTAAAGTAAAATTATAAGAGAAAACTATACATACAACCTCACAAAATAACAATAATGTAAATATCAAAGACATATAATGATATTATACAAGATATAACATGAAAAGACCTAGAAAAGGGAAAAACTAAGCCTCGAAAGCATATGCACTCAATGCTTTATTCAACAATGAAATATTATAATACAATTATAGATTCTACATGAATACCATTGAAACATCAATCTCCACCAATGCATCATCCATGTGTCTAAGCATAATGGCTAACCATGCAACAACATGTCCCATGTCATGCTTCACATATGTGATACCCCTCCATGTTGTGGACTTTGACTCGGTTCAAATAGACTGATGATGACTCATTTAGTTAATATGATTTGGATGATGTTTATGTTATGATGATTTACTTTATAAAATAATGTTTTGAGTAACTTATATGTTATGTTAATGATTTTGTTTCCATTTTGATCAATTATTTATGGATACTAACTCTAGTACTAAAACTTTTAGTTAGATTATGGGATATGGTGTATTATGTCTTATGTGTTTAATCTTTATTGTACTGAGAGGGGATGATGTCCCGTCAATCTCTTTTGGGAGACATGAGATGTCACAATTTCCCTTCACTGGTGTGCGTGTGTGTTTATGTGTTAAATTTTGTATGCATTCATCTGTGATGTAGGGTGCATGTATAGTGCATCGAATCCACCTGGTCCCACAAGTCTGAGCGTGCCTTCCCAATTCTAATGGAGGTTGTGGGAGATAGCATATTGGCCTATTGTTCCTACCTTAACCCTTTTGCTCGATATTAGAGTAATGAGCTCAGTCTGTGTCTACTCGATCAGTTGGACATTTAGGCAATTTCGTGATCTTGATTAAGCATGTTGGGTTTATGTTATGATGAATTCCTCCTTATGCATGTTGTTTTGTGGATAATTAAGTTATTAATCTTATAGTTTCTTTTATTAATAATAATAATTTAATCTTTATACGTAATTGTTTATGATTAATAACTATTTAATTTAATAAAGCATTTATTTTATTTATAATGTTTAATTCAAATTTTATTTATTTATTAAACTATATAACTTAATTAACAAATTTAAGTTATGTTATTAAGTTTTGTTTATTTGCTAGTTTTGTTGGTTTTGGTTGGTTGCAGGAAGTTTTATTTCCTCAGAGGAAATTTGTGCATGGGGGCTCTCTCAGTGCAATTTGCTTTTGGGGAGGCTTTTGGCTTCTGGATAAAATTTTGATTTAGATCTGGAGTTTGGTGGAAGGAAGATTGCTAGATTGGAATAAGGACTTGGGAAAAAACTTTGGACTCATCCGCAACCATCGGAAGTTGGATGACGAATTAGAGGTAAGATCTATTGTCCTTACCTCTATGTCTTCCTTTGTCTCTCTCTATGTCTTTCCCCATGTTTATTATGTTCTTTGCTTTTGCAGTGTGAATTTAATATTCTCTTTGAGCATAAGAAATTAGATTTATAATTGTACATCCTTTTTGTTCCCTTCCAATAAAATAGTTTGATTGTATAGGATATAACTGTGTTTCCACGAATTGGGTTGGTGAGAAATTTACAGGGTTCCTTCACCTTATTATCTTCTAATCCATCTCCAAAAATCTAAAAATCTTAGATCATCATCTTTGAGATATGTTTGAAACATGGGGTTGTTGTCAAGCTACTCCCCCATGGTTGCAAATGTCTTTGTTCAATGGAAGATTAGCATTTGAGATTAATTTAACAACTTAAATTATAATGTTTAAATTGATATGTAGAGTTTGGGAAAAGTGAATTATTTTATTGTATAGTTTTTTCTTATATCCCAACAATTGCTTATTCATTTATTTTTATTTTTCATTTATGGCCTTCATTTATCATAGTCAATTGTAGTCAATGGATTTATAGTTTATGTGAATAAATATATGTATCTTTTAATTGTTATATGAATATATATATTCATTTATAACTTTCATTTACATATTGTGATAAATAATGTTATTAGTTTTATATCTGAATATTATAATTATTTATTTAATAAGTTAATTGTTTTGTTTGAAATTAATATACGTTTGGTCATTAATATACTTAATTTATCATATTATTTATTTTGGTTATGTGTTTGATTAATAAATTGATTGAATTAAATTTGAATATAATATTCAATGGTTTATATTATTTAATTGGTTGATATAATAAGTTGGGATTAATTAAGCTAAAATATTATATTTAATTTGTTATATTATTTAAATTTGTTAAGTGTAAGGAGAAATTTAAGAAATATAATTTAATTAGTGTAAGTTAATTATTCTTTAAATTGTTAAATAATGTAATGTTATAATTAATAAATTAATATTAAATGACTTTGTGTTGTTACAATTTATGATGAGCTTTATGTGTGTGGTATTTTGTTTAATGTCATGTGAAATTATTCCCTCCCTTTTTTTTTGTATTCATGTCATGTTGGAAGTAAACCATAGTATCTATGCATCTTATGTGCCTTGTGGGCGATCTTGTTATTGTAAGTTGAGATGCAGTGAGATCATTGGTCCTCATGTAGACCTCGCTTTGATAATGTTGAAGTTGCGACATCTTTTCTTGTGTTGGTTTGGGGAGATTTAGTATCCTAAGGGGGAGTGGCTCTCCATGGGGACCAAGATCCTAAAGTGATCACCAAGACAACCCATAGGAAGAGTTGTTCTAATCCTCACTCATGGATTGAGTGCTTGTTCAGGCCTGGGATGGCAAGACCAACTACCTTGTTTTCAATAAAAGTATGTTGATTCCACATGATTCTTGTATGGGGGCCAGGGGTCAGGAGAGACTGCTAGGACAACCCGAGATGGGGGTCGAGGTCTATGAAGATCTACCAAGACAACCCGTATCAAGCTATGTGATGACACTCTTCCCTTGAGAACACTAATGTCTTGTTTGTGTTGAATGGACTTTTTGGAGTTATCCTCGTGATGTGAATTCCTTCCTTGTGCTTGTTGTTGTCCATATCCTATGGAAGTAGGGTGAGACCATGTATTGTGTATCCCTTGTTTGTGTGAATGTGGGCCATATGTCTATCTCCTATCATAGGGGGTGGTCCTACTGGTGCACATGGTCAGGTGATAGATTCCTTCTTCCATTGGGTACTTTGGACCTATTCTTGTGTGGATTGGAGTTACTTCATTCTTCAGATAATTCTCCTAGATGCAGTCCACTAGTAGATTATTAGATGATTCTTCTATTCTTGTATTATTTGATCATGATGTAATTGTAATTTTGAACACACCTATAAGGTGGATGTTGTATCTATTATGTAATCATGAAGTTATTTTGATGTAACTTAAATGTAATTTTTTTATAGGACTTATGATGAAAATTGCAATGGTGTTATTTTTGGGTTTGCAATAGTATAATTAATCTCTTGTCATGGGAACATTTGTATTTGGGATCTAAAATGAACCTAGTCTTTTAGAGTAAGTGAATCCATTTAGTGGTTCAGTTCAGTAGATATAAATGGAATGCATGTTTAGTTTATGTTAGTTATTTTTTAATGTCTATTATTATGAACAAGTTTAAATTAGACGGAGATTTTTAAGTTAATCGGTTGTTAAGTAACAACATTAAGAAACCCTAGATGATTACTTAGCCTTATTGTTTCCACATGTTCATTTTGGATTATTATGATAATTGGTTAGAGTAATGGGTATGTGCAGGATCATCATAGAAAAAATATGCTCTTAAGTGGCAAAAAATTAAGAAAAATTAGGGTTAGGAAACTTGACGTAAAAATTTGAATAAGTTATCTATATTATTTCAAAAATATGTAAGAATAGATTTTGTAGCAAATTGAATGTAGTTTTTAAACTACCAGGTTTATTTTTAAAGAAAAAAATTCTATTTGGTGAAAATTTGAAATTTCAATGCAGTAGTACTTAAATTTTAGAGAAAAAATAACAAGTAGTGTCTTTCTGACCACCGTAAGGACAATAAAATGATAATTACTTTTTATAATATTTTAGATATAAGTAGAGGACTCATGTCCCGATGTGGTGCATATATTTTTGTAATTTTCTTCTAAGTAAATAATTAATTATGAATTTTTTATTATAAATTTTAAAAAATATAAAAAACTCGTATGTCTAACAACCTTAACTTGGTCAAAACTTCATGAAATTAATTTTTTTTCTTTTAATCCTATACTATGCGAAGCATAGAATGTGACACATGTTTCAGATTCAAAAAATGTGATATCGTTTGAAAGCTATAGATGTTTTTCAATCAACCTATCAATCAGGACTTTAGTCGTAATTCAAATAGAAAATGAATAATAATTATTTATTAAATTCAAAGAAAGCATAATTTCTATTGGTAGAAAGATGAGACTCTCCTTTAAAAACCTTTTTCGTTTTATCAATTCTGGGTAAAAAAAAAGTTGTCAACCACATACCCTACACATACCCATCATATTGCCACTTTTTGGCTCATCATGATCCTGCACATACCCTAATGCTTTAGTTCTCATAGGAAAAATAAGATAAAAAATTATTTCATCTTTTAGTTGAGTCAATTCAGTTAGACCCTTTGGGGTTCCTTGGCGGGACGTTACAACATATGCACTCTAGAGGAGACCACAATATAGATGACAACCAATCTCAAATGTTATGATAGCCAACTAACCAATCACAACCACTAAACATATAGCTACTTTTATAGGTTCAAATCCACACAAATACAACAATGGTATTGGAAAAGCTATGTATCTCAAAATCATGAATGCACAAAGGCATTGACCTCAACATTTAATTTTTGATATTAGGTTTTTTCAAAATTAAATATTTTCACTATGCAACTTGCACATAAAACATCTAACCAATGCTACAAACCCAAATAATTATTTAAGATGGCTGAACACATGTCTAAAAATGCACTACAAATAAATATTTATTTTATCTAATTAAAATAATTATTTTCTTGTACAAGATGTATAACATCAATTTCCCAAGAGAAATTAAGAAGGAATGTTGAAGTAAATGGTTAATTTCTCCCAACATTAATCATTTAATAATAATAAAAACATTCAAACATGATAGAAATTTATAATAATAAGTTTTTTAATCTTATGGAATCCTTGTGTATATATGAAATATATGTAAACTTTTTATATTATAAAAAAAAAATCTCCCAAACATTTACCTATTTATTTTATATTATATCAATTTACATGAATATTATAGTACTTTGATTGTAGCCTCTATCATCCACACCTTCACCTCATCTGATCAACGGATATGAAGGGTAACCTCCTAAACGACATTGGTCAAAAGGGTGAACTGACCTAAAGTTGACCGAGCGAGTAAATGACATGATGTTAGTTGAGAAGGCTTAGGAATCGCTTTTAGAAGTTGGAGCCTTGCCATGTGGGTCGAACACCTCAATAAATTGGATTAGTCTTACCATTGCGGCGTCTTCAGTAGTCCCTGTGCACTATAATATTGACTGTTCTACTTCAATAAGAGTGTTGTTGTTACTAGCATTGCCATGACACCAGGTCTGGTATTTTAGCTTTCCTTTTTCCTTTCTTTTCTTTCCCTTCTTTTGGTGTTTAATTTTTTCAACATCCAACAGTTAATGTCCCAACTAATTCTTAAGGTTAAATCTGGGAAAACTTAACCTCACTGTTTCTTAAAGCAATTGGAAAACGATTGTAGCAGCCAAAGCAAAAGTGTGCATAAAATGTAACATTCAGCACAAAGAATAACATGCATCCAAAGTAAAAATTACCATACACATATGGTAACAAGATTAGTAGCATCCTCTTCATGAGAGATGTTGATTTGTTGATTAAAAGAACCTGCGATGGAGCTAAATATTTTATCCTCACGAATTGAGCATTTCCTATTTATCAATTTCTGCAGGCTTATATTTAGTGCAACACAAGAGCGAATGTCTTTATCCTCCTTTTTCATGAAGAATTTTGGTTACTTAGGTTTTTGAGCTGTCTGACATACTCATTTGTTCATTTGAATCTACAGTGTAAAGTAAGGCAGAAGTTTGGAATGGCTGCTTCAATCCAACTTTCTACTATTGCGTTTCATTCCGCGCAGCCATGTTTTGGTATCAGACACACTTTGGTGCCGATAAAAATAGGATACCCAAAGCCAATAGTCGCAGATTTCCAGAAGAAGTACCAAAATGGAAAACTGAGTCGGCTTCCAAGGAATCTAAAAGTAAGGGATGTCATTAGTCCAGGAAAATTAGATGCTGTGCAGCCATATGATTATGAATCCAAAAGAGCTAAGGAAATTGAGATAAAAAGTAAGTTAAAGATCGGCATTGTGGGGTTTGGCAATTTTGGTCAGTTTCTTGCAAAGACCATTGTCAGGCAAGGTCATACAGTATTGGCTTATTCTCGAACATATCATAGTGAAGTTGCACGCAACATGGGAGTTTCCTTTTACACGGATGAAGATGATTTCTGTGAAGAGCATCTTGAGGTTGTTTTTGTTTGTTCATCTATCATATCGACGGAGTCTATGTTGAGATCGCTTCCATCTGAAAGATTGAAGAGACATACATTATTTGCAGATGTCCTTTCCGTCAAGGAGTTTCCATGCAGCCTATTTTACAGGAACTACCCTCAGAATTTGATAGATTGTGCACCCATCCTATGTTTGGGCCTGAGAGTGGGAAAGCTGGGTGGAGCGGCCTTCCTTTAGTCTATGATAAGGTTAGGATTGGAGAAGGCTTGAGAGCTGAGCGTTGTGAGCGGATTTTGAACATATTCGCAAAAGAAGGCTGTAGGATGGTTGAGATGTCCTGTGTTGAACATGATCGCAATACTGCTGAAACTCAATTCGTTACACACACTGTTCGGAGGATGTTAGGGAAATTGAATTTGAAATACACCCCAATAGATACTAAAGGATATGAATCATTACTTCGAATTGTAGAGAACACTGCTGCGGACAGCTTTTATCTATATTATGGTTTGTTTATGTACAATGTTAATGCAACAGACCAGTTGGACAGATTGGAGATGGCTTTTGATTCTCTAAAGAAACAGCTTCTAGGGCGGTTGCACAAGTATTCAACATCCCAGTTATTTGATGGAGCTACCAGGGGAGAAGTGTCTGAACAAATTTCAACTCTTGCAGATCTGCAAAGCTCTAGACCATCAGAAGCTACTGTTCCAATACGAACAATATAAATGAATTATTTGTCGTTTTAAAAAGAAAACAAGTGAAGCCATCTGTTTCCTTTGTTATTGCAACCTAAAGTGATTTTCTTGTTTAATAAGATTGTTCACAATTTCTCAAAATTTTCCCTCGACATTCCAGTTCAATGTTACGAATATGCAACGATGAAAGAGGAAATATCCTCTTGATATCGGATTATATGCTTCACATTTGGTTATAAGCAATGCTTGTCAGTGTTAGGTAATATTTTCTATTGTCCAAAGACCCGTTACATCTTCATAACACCACTTTATATGATAACAATATAATTTATCATCAAAGTCATTTATACAATATGTAATATGATTAATATTTTTCATTATCTAATTATAGTGACCATTTTAGTTGTGATTCTTCATATGTGTAGTTCTCAAATGCATCTTCAACCAATCTTCAATAAGCACATTTCAATTTATAATAATTTTCTTCTAATTTTCTAATATAGGGAGCACCTATCAAAGGCATAAAACAACTCACTAACTCATCATGAATACCAACTTTGCCTCAATTAAATTAAGAGGTGAGTAATAAAATAACATAAGTTTATCAGACTACTACTCCTCATCAACAATTAGTAAAAGGAAACCAAAACGAAACACAATAGGTCAAACTATAAAAAAGCTAAAAACTTAACATAAATGAAATGTAACTATTCCAAGAAAAACTATCTCTAAAGTAGCAAATAATTAGCCTAATCCTTGATTGAGAAGCCAACTAGAGATCAAAACAATCATTTGTCATTTAGTGGATACTCCAATCTCTATTTTGATCCTTTTAGACTCCAATATTTAGATGTAACATGAAAATCTCTAAAAACTCTATTAATAGACTCAAAAGTTTCATACATATTTTAAAACCCCTAAAAAAATAAGTTATGTTTTTCCAAAAACACAACCTTAGTTACGATAACAAACCCAACCTCCTTTTAACTCTATAAGATTCTAATAGTTAAATGTAACATGAAAATCACAAAACCTCATTACTAATTTTATTTTATAAAAATTAATACTAAATAAACTATTGTTTAAAATGATTATTTTTATGCATAACGATATTTTGCATGAATATATTTATTAATTTATACATTTTTTATCTATCTTATTGGTTAAGAAAACCCCTTGGATGTGGCTTTGATTTATTCTTTACTATAATTTATATACATTTTTGTACATGATAAAGAGAAATATGTCGAACTCACTATCGTGTGAAAGATACAAAGTCTTGTATTTTCTGTTTTGTGACATAGTTCATTTTTCATAACCTAGTATGCCAATGATGGCATTAGATGTGTTGCACAAGTGACAACATGTTCTATATTTTTAGGTTATTGACCTTCTATTCTACTTGAGCCTCCAATTTTTAATTTTGTACATGTTTTTATGGCTTCTTCTTCACATGAATTCTCTAGATTTGTCTTTAATATCTAGCTAATTTTTAATCACCTACTTTAATTTTTCCTTTCTTAAATATTTTTTCCACTGAATAATAGTGGGCTAAATTTTTGGGTACTTATATTAGCACTCCTATTTTCATCATGATTGTAGGTTTTATAATCATCTTAATTCAAAGGCTTATTTTAGTGAATTAGTTTCACTTACTTCTAAACTAGTTCTTTCACTTATAATTTATGATGTGATTCATACTATTGCATACTCTAACACTCTTGTTGTAGAAAGCATTATAGATGTTTCTATGGACCTTACAAATCAATAAAAAGATTTCATGGTCAAGGGGTGTCTTTGCTCTATGAAATATTTGCCAAATTTTAATTAGGGTTACACAAGTTGCTTGATCTCTTTACATAAAAATATGAAGCTATATATTATATAGATAATAACATTATGATTCATAATATTGTTCTCCATGCTAATGCTAAACTAGCTAAGTAGAAAAAGTGAAAATGCATCCCAAGGTGTCTTTAATGATAAAGTTTAAACTAGAAAATATTTTAAAATCTTGTTTTCTTCATCCTATTAACCATTCTCTTTGGATTTCTAATATTTTTACTGTGGATATTCACTTTCTAGTCATGTTCACATTTACACTAACTTTTGTGACTTGAATAAAAAAATATCATAAGGATGATTTTCCACTACCCAATATTGATATGATATTTCACTCAACTATTGGAAATATACTCTTCATTTTTTCATATAATTATTTTAAGTTTCCATTTTATATTTAGTAATCTCCTAGATCATAATAAGAAATATTTTACATCTCCTTGGGTAATATTTTACAAATTTATCATTCTTTTTGTGGTAGAGAATTATTTTAATACCTACTAACAAGCAAGTCATTTATATTTCATGTTTTATGTATTAAATTCTAGAAGATTATGTCAATTAAGTATTGGATAAACATATTCTTATTGAAATCATGTTTGCATAAACTTTCTCCCAACTTTAAACATATTTATCTTTATAAGGTGATATAAATCCAAAGAACTGTATTTTCACATAGATAGTTGCAACTATCTTGATTCTATTATTTTTTATTTTTGGAATTTTATTTTATGCTAAGATGATTGGTTTTCTTATTTACATTCAACCCCTTCATAAAATTTCATAGCTTCATAATTTGTACGGTAAGAACTGAGCTAGCCATCACTTCATCTCTTACTTGACTAAGTATAATTTTTATTTTCCTTGACTACATAGTAAACATGTTAAATTTTATTAGTTTGAATAATATTATAATATTTTGATCCTAAAAAATAGAAATAGAGAATCCTAGGTCTTATGTGTAAAACCTAGGATTTAAAATTTTGTTGTTGTGGGTCTTTAACCAATGTTTCATTAAGATGGAGATCACAAGTTGAATAGATTTACTTGCAACCTTGAAGGTGAGTCAATCAGACCTAGATTTGCATCTTTTTGAGCCTTGGAATGGATTGGAATTGATTTTCCTTGATTAACCTAATTAGACTATATGACCTAATATAAAAAATGTAAGATTCTAACAATTTATAGATTGAAACAAAGAATTGCATGCAGATATAGGAAGGGAAGAGGAATGTGTGCCTATCTATAAATTTTGACACCAACAACTTTAGGAGAACAGAGTAACCCAAGGGCATCCAATTCCATGTAGGGTTTCCTTTCTCTGCTTTTCAAGTGCTTTGATGGAAAATATGAGTTTCTCATTTCTATTTGTGAACTTATTAGGACACTTTTGGATAATTTTGTAGGAGATTTTCTATGAGTTAACAAGATGTAGGTTTTTGAATGAAATAATGGATAAATTCTCTTCAAAAATCCTTCAATCCTCTTCAAATCTAAAATATGCACATTAAAAAAGAGAGGAAATTTTGTGTCATTTAGGAGCTTTCCTTAGTCAAACCCTAAGTTAGTGTTTCTACTTCCAAAATGGTAATGCCAATGATAAATGGATAATCAATAAGAAGGAATGATGAAATAACAAAGTGTTGTAACTCAAAATGCTTAAATGGCTTCCTTGAAGTACTAAGGTCATAAAAATCACCTCAAGGTCTTGGATCTTTCTTGCTTGATTCACTTGAATTTCTTGGAAACCTACAACAAGAGTTAGCCTTCACAAACAATGATAACATAAACATGCATAAACTCACATAGGATTTTACATTATGTTAGGATCTTAAATTTTTTCAATAAAGCTTTGAAATGCTACTCTTGACTTGCTTGATAGTCATCTTGACAATAATTATCACCTCTCTCTTCTTGTTAGATTTCAAATGATGCAATTACTAGGTATTTGTAGGAATTTATTCAATTTCTCATAATTTGCATTCCAATAGTCAGCATTTGCAATTTGAATTTTGAATGTTAAAATGTTGACACCAACATATTCAAAATTGGGTCCTAGAAAAATAGGGGCATTGGGACGCCCAAGGGCATCCCAGTCCTGACCCTATTTTCCTTTACTTAGGGTGTCAGAGGAAAAACATTAAATTAATGCATTTTTTCAATGCTTGTGATTTCTCAAAAAATGGTAAAAATAAGCTATAAAATGCATAATTTGGGAAATTAAATGCTTAATTATACTCAATAATTTAGGGGGATAAAATATAGTGTGAAATTATCAAGGGTGACCATTTTCAATGTTGTAGATCCTAAGTTAATGATTATTTTGTTAATCCATGTATTCTTATGTTTTTTGTTGTTTCAGTATCTAGGGTAGCCATGCTACCATTCAATAGTCCCATTGACTCTTTGCATTCAATATAATAGAGAACCAAGGTTCATGATGCTATCAAGGCCACATGGTACTATTGTGCATTTTCTTATTCTTGTAAATCCAAAAACTCCTCTTCATTCCATTATTGGATGCTTTGAGTCCATGAATGTCATAAATGATAACTAACATGACAATATCTTTCAAAGGCCTAGTTTTGTGCTTTCATTTTATTAATGCTTTATTTTTTCCTTTCATGACATGTTTTTTACTAAAATCACTCAACTCTAAGTCATAATTCATGATGCTCACATCCTAGTTTATTCCAAGTGTGTTTTATGTTTATTCTAGACCTCAGTTAGAATTTTCTCTTGAGTTTCTTTATTCATTATAACATATGAAATGTTTGATATATCAATTATGCTCATGATGATTTAGTATCATATTTATTATCATTGTGTATTTATACATAAATATAGTCTACCTACATGAGATTCATAGATGTTTTACTATTCACATGTGCTATTATTATTTGTGGACCATTGTATAATCCTTTCATATTTTCTACACCATTCAATATTTTTCTTGATATCATGGGCCACATAAAGAATGTTAAAAATTATTAGCCTCATGGAATTATAACACTCTCTCTAAGACCTTTTTAGTTTTGTAATGAATATTTGTTGCATTATTGGATAAAATGTCTATGTCAATAACTAATGGTCCCTTCCATGTCCCCATCTACACTAAGAAAAGTTTAAAAATATATTATGTATTCTTTGCCACATTGTCTACATGCACACTCCTAAGCTATTAAGAATATAACAATAAATTCTTCTTGCACTATTGACTAAGTAGTGTCTTAGTTAGAGGTTGACCCATAACATCAAAAGGTTCCTTTCGTGCCTTCCAATATCATGATAATATAATGGTCAATTCATTGTTTTATTTCACAAAGGATGATAATCTCAATGTACCAATGGTCAATATCTCCATATTATCCCAATGGTTCCAATAGGTCATTGTGTTGAACACCTAGAATACTGAGAGGGGGTGAATAAGTATTCATTGAAATTCATTCACTTTATCAACTTAAGCATTCATCCAAAGCATCATATTGAATGTGTAGAAAATGAAATGAACATATAAAGTATGCATCACATCAAAGAACACAAGAACACAATATTTACATGGAAAACCCTTAAAAATAAAAAATCATTGTGAGGATTAGGTCACAATATATTATAATAGGTTAATGTTTGATACAAAATGGTGGATTCACTGTCCAAAAAGAGAATGGCTCACTATTGATGGCTCAATGCCTAGTATAGAAAGATATAGAAGAAAGTGGTGGATCAATTCCAAAATAAATTACTAATATTGCATCTACAACATGCCAAAGATACAATTCCAATTAAGCCTAGAAAATTGACTTTTAACACACTTCATACTTCAGAACTCCACCTTTTCCACTTCACACTACATCAAATCTCGCACACACACTCTAAACTCATCCAAAATCATCTTATATTCAAACTCATACTTCACAAAATGAATTAAAATTTTATATATACTACAACCAACCAAAACATCAATTAGATCAACCTAAATAGATGTATTGGGTATCCTCATAACCTCTCAGCCCAGAAAACCAACACATACACATTGCAAAAAGAAACAAGGAATGTACACAATAAAAATAGGTTTACATGACCTATAATCATTGAAATAAATCCACTCCTTACATACTTCAAATTCACATGACCCAAAAACCCTTAGGTCAGTGCCATATAACAAAATTGATGAAGTAACAACAAAATGAACCAACTGCTCACTCACAAATTGACACACGAACTACAAAAATACTTTACACTTAGAGAACACATACTTTTGACACCTATATAAACACTTATTGAAAACCACATAGCCTAATATTCATCTACAATGAATACAGAGCATTCCAACATACACTTTGTAACTATAACTCTATCATTTCTAGAGTTGATACTCTATCAAATTATCTTAAACTGTGGAATAAATACAAGATTGAATATTTGGATATAGACACCTTTGAAATGCACCAATAATACCTCAAAACCACATGACCAAAATATTCATAGAAAAGCAATGTGAACCACAAAACTAGTTCACTGAACACTAAATCTTGTACACCAAGACATAGGGAAATCTATAAAAAAAATTGGTTTTATCCATACCAACACTATTGTATCTCTATAATGGGTTGAAATCAATGAAAACACCATACACTATCATGCTCATCAATCTTCAACTATCTCCCCACACCATACATCAACATAATCTATACAACACCATGCTCATGTTACCAACAACCCAAGTCTTCAACAATCTCCCCCTTTGTCATTGATGGAAACACACTCTTCCTCTTCAAAACTACTTAAAATTCTCCAAAACTAATCTCCCCTTTGACATCAAGGGTGAAGGACTCACAATCTGAGACTATTCAAACTATTCCCCCACTTAACTGCTATAAGTATATGCACATGAGAGTAACTCCCCGTTATAATGTTATCCATCAAAAAAGAACCAAAAACATACTGTAACACTTATCCACTACTTCCACATATGTACATAGAAATTAGGAACTTCATAAAAAAATATAAATGTACATCTTCAACTAGAAAAGGACAAAATACCCTTGTTAGACACCTTTAGTTTGGCAAGGAGTGCCTCCCAATCCTTCCTCACTATCTCTCAAACTTTCTTTGTGAAGGAAAGTATAATGCACTAACTCTCAAACTAAATAAGGAGTTATTCTCCTTCATATAGGGTACTGGGCATGAGATTATTTGGTTCCATCTTATCTACACTTTTGAACACTCTAGTCAAAGATGTAAGTTTTACACTTACCAAATCTCTAAGCTACCTATACTACATAATGATCTTTTATTTTTTCTCTTGTAGTAGGAAGAACTATCCATATAGATTCTCTATTATTTTCATTGTCACACCATCTACGTCCTTTTCTAGATCATATGTACCAGAGGCTTGAGCAAATTGTGACTCTATTGAGTCCTTTTGGTCGTTTGTGCTCCTTCTAGAGTTAGGCCATGATTTTAAGTAAAACTGAAATAAAAATTTAGCTTCTTCTAGATATTTTTGGAATTCCTTCAAGTTTCCTTGTAACTTTCCATGTGCAACACTGCATTTATTAGAGATATCATTCAATCTCTTATCATTGACCTTCTTTCTCATTTCTTTTTCCAATTTCTCTTCCAAACTAGTAGAATAATCTTTAAAAGAATCTAACAACAACTTGGACTTTTGTATGCCAGAAAAGGAATCCTCAATAGTTGCACTAGGAATACCTTCTTGCAACACCTTAACTTGTAAAACCATAGTGTTAGGAGCTACATAGTATAAAACCAACTAATTAGAAATCCAAAATCACTTTGTAGAAAAAAACAAATACATTAGTCCAAAATATTCTAAGGATAATGAAATTCTAGGTTAGATATATTCCCCTGTATTTCTAATTGCTTTGTGGATGTAGAAATAGGTTGAAATATTTCCACTTCAAAATTTTACAATTTTGATGAAAATTTCTATGATAGGATAACTTATCAAAAAATCACCTAAAAAAAACATTTGAGAAGAACGAGGGTAGGACTAGGATTCCAACACATCCAACAATGCAAAAAATGAACTTTGTAAGCCAAAGTTGTGAATGTTTGAAAGAATAGTGGTTTGAAGAGAAGAGAAAGGTATAACATGTTTCATTCTTAGATTTTATTATAAATAGTAAAACATTTTTACCTATTTACTACTCATTTTTGAATTTTGAATTTCAAATTATTTTTGAGAGGGTTCGAATAGCTCTAAGACCAATGATGCCATGACAATGAGTATATCACAAGACCAGACTACAAACCTTGAGAGACAACATTTTGTAGGGTGTGCAAGCACAAAAGGTAATTTTTAGCTTCACTTTCCTTGTAGTTGTAGGTTTATTTTTAATATTTAAAATTAAATTTACAAATTTGGGGTTTCGGTGTCTAAACTAGGTCTCAGTTTCTAGTTTGGATGCTTGGATCTAGGTTGGGTTATCATGTTCTCTTGGGGAGCTAATGTCACATCTAGGTGCCCCTATCTAAATAACATTAGATTCCAAAGTTTTTTAGTTTAAACATTTTTTTTTATATATCAATTTAATGCTGAGGGAGAACTAATGAACATTCATTTGATGAATTTCTAGGTTCCACCAAAGATGTGAGAGCATGTATGCAACAATATGTACATGCTCTTGCATGACCACACATAGACACTATCACTAGTAGAGGTGAGACAATTGAGGGATGCATAATTTATATGGGTGTACACCATATCTACCATGAGGTGTCATGACTTGATGTTGATGGTGATCATAGAAAGTTGGGATGTAGGATGTTATGATTTCTTGTACAGGGTGAGATTGTATGTTTAGAGGAGCATAGGACACTAGAAAACATCCTATTCAAGTAGATGTATTATGTTGTTCATGTTATTCTTGAGGACAATATTGAGAATATATAACTATGGTGGTCACAACTAGTTAATGTAGTTATCCCCATTATCCATCTTAGTTTGATTATGAATATTGCACTTGTGGTAACACCCAATGGGTAAGGCACACACCACTATGAGGGCGTTGTACATACCATCCTCGTGATTGAGGTTTAGTGCTCTACCTTAACCTAGGAACAAAGTATGTTGGACCACCTCTACCATTACTTAGGTCATTACATGCATTATGAGGCATAGATCTTTGTGTTGTACCTTTTTCTAGGTACATGAATTTGAGAATATTACATGCATGCAATCCACATGATTCCCAATTGAGCTGATATGAACCTTCCCCTAAGTAAATGCCTACCCCTTGAGGATACCATGACATTTTTTTCATTTATTGTACTGGTAGGTAGTGTTTCATAGACTAGATGATGTAGATGTAGTGTGGAGACTATATATGATACTATATTCCTAATTTCATTAGCCTTAATAGTTCATGAGGATGTAGTGGGATTGAATCATTATCAGTCACCATGAGTACATCATGATGTCATTCTAGTATGATTGAGTGACTCAAAAATTTGGTTGTGTGTAAGAAGCCTCTATTACCCATTTAACATACAGGTGATCCCACAAATCTAGTTTACAATTTCTCGAAGATTATGATTTTTGCTAAAATCAGATATTTTCTAAAATATAATTATTTAAGCCTTAAAAAGGTCCATTTAAAGCATTCCAATTGAAGAGGGTTTTATCAAACTACCTTAGATCAAACCCCCTTGGATAGAACCCCATTAGTTTTAAACCATATCTATAATGGAATCTCCTTTACACCTATAAAAATGTTGATAAAAAACCACTTTTGATTTACCTTTTGGGGGATCAAATGAATTCATTTAAAATTTACATTTTACAAGTATGTAGTCCTTATTATAAGCTTCCCAAAAAGTATAATTTTAAATAAATTTAATTTTATTATTATATTTATTTTTATTTCTCGTGAATGTAAGTTTTTCACTGAGAATCAAACTCTCTATTCTACATTTGGAAAAATAGAAGATTATCAAAAAAATTTGAAAAATATGAGTGCACCAGATATTGAAGTCCTTGATCCAACAAAAAAATATAATTCAATTTTGATACATACAAAAAAGGTTGTGTTATACAGGCTGCCTATGTCTAGATTGTAATTGGTTTGACTTCAAAATTTGATTAATGAAAAAATATTCAATAAAACACTATGAAACCAATTGGAAGCACTAGATATCATAGTTACAAATCTAAATTCGAAAAAATTATAATTTTATCCTTCATGGAAAAAAAGTTATGTGTTATACAGTGAGCATCACTCCTTAAAAATGGTGTTTACTAAAAAAACTAGTTTTCAAAGGAGATGGAAAAAGAAGTACAATATGATTCAAAAAAAATTGAAAAAAATATATTTAGAATCTATAGAGAAAATTTGATAAATCACTAGTTTGCATCATTTTCAAATTCCTCACAGTTTAGCTACTATAGGTACCTAAAAGTGAAGATTTATTTAGAAAAAATCAATTCAATGTCCAGTTTGGCCAAAAATTGTAAACCAGTATTGTGGGATCACCCATACATATGATCACCTTACAGCACCACCAAACCTGAAGACATGCCTTGACTAACCATCATAGACATTGCATTGAGTTACTCTGATGACAAGGAATGACACACAATCACCATGCCTAGATTGGATGATGTGGGAGTTAGTATTGCATATGTGATATGGTGGAGTGCCACTTGTCCCACTCATGTGCTTCCTCTAGACCATCCCATTGATGACCCAAGGCCATGACTCATTAGGGTGACGAATCTGAGGAGGAGGTAGATGATGATGAGGATGGTGGTGGTAATGAGGAGGATAATCTAACACCAATGAAAGGAGGAATCAAAGGGTATCAAGAGGAGACTAGTGGTGTTGCCGAGGGGAGGCCTATGTCTCGACCTTGTATAGCATGAGAACTACCAAATGTAGCTGATGGATTGATCATCCTTGAGTGCAAAGATATTAGGAGAGTTTTTGTTATAATTCCCCTAGTACCATGGATGACCCAAGATGTAACTATAGTTTCTACACCTCTATTTCCCCACTAGCATGTTGGTGATCTAGGTGAGATGATTTTTATTTATGTTTTAATTAAGAGGAACACTAGATGTCATATTTTTCTCATTTATATGTGATGTGATATTTCATTTTATATATATATATTTTATTTCCCATTAATATATAGGCATGGATTGACTTTGTAAGTTGATTCATAGTAGAGATAGTGCTCGATGTACAACTTTAGTAGTTAGTGTGCACCAACTATAAGCTACAAAAGACTACAAGTTGACCCATGGAGATATTCAAGCCTATGGCACAACTGAGATATGCATATCATGAGAGTGTAAAAAAAGGGATCAAGTGATGGTCAATCTTGAGGAGGTGAGAGTAGGACTATTACCTAATTTTTCTTTCAGCTCAATTAGGTAGAGATGAGACAACAATAATCATAAATAAAAAAAATGAAAGGTACACATTTGATTCTACTAAGTTTTCGTTAACATACAAAGAAATATTATAAAATGGATTTATATTTACTATGCAAGTGCTTACAACAGAAAAGATTGCACAAGATTTGCATAAATTATTGTTTATATTCATTTTACAAAAGTATGGTGCCTCACATAAGTCGTGGGAGTGACTGATTAAATGCAATAAAAAATAGACTATACATTTGTTGAAATAAAATAACGTGAACATAAAATGGATCTCTCATTGCCTGAATGATGAATCCTAAGGTTGGTCAAATCTATCTTCAGCTCCAGTTCCCTTTATTAGTTGCTCCAGAAATACTTGCAAGAGATGAAAGAGATCGTGTTAGAGCTTAGGATACAGGTTCTCTTCATATGCATATATCAACAGACATATAGGCTATTCTCATGAAGCATTAAATCAGTGTGCATGTACTTCAAAAATATCAAGGAGGAAAAAATTCAAAGCATCATTGTAATCTTTTGGCTTCATTATTTTTGCTAACATGTTTGTTCACTATGCAGGTAGAGGTACATGTTTCATTTCTAGATTACATTGTTCAATATCACATGTGGAGGAAAATGAGTTCCCACAAGGGTTGAGCCCAACATGTTGCCCTCTTAGTTTTTAAAAGGGATATGAGGTGTTTTTTCATCAATGATAGTGATTTCAAGTCACAACATTCATTGCAAGCATAGCCACATATAGGGATAGTCATTGTCTATAGTAGAGGCAGCCATGAACATGTTGAAGGGGTCTCTCAAAGGATAAAAGATAGTCATATCAAAGTACTCAAATTGTAGTTGATGAGATATATTCTAATACAATGCAAGTTTACCATACACAATGTAGGAGTAGCATACAATGCAAAGGATAAGCTTCCACCTACAGAGAGGGAAACTCATTATTTAATCACCTTATAAAGTATAATATGTAGCCTAAAGCATGCCAATGTATCAAGTCTATGGTTGAGGATGACAACATGAAGTCATAGTGCCCTATCACAGGTGGCAGATCAAACTCAACAATAGCACTT
>VDFB02062128.1:0-33349 GCA_007258455.2 Sequoia sempervirens | reverse complement strand
CTCATCATATGACTCTAGCAGAGAGTGAAGAGTTGAATAGACAAGTGCAAGAGTTGTTAAGGAAGGGATTGATCAGAGAGAGTTTGAGACCATATGGAGTACTTGCAGTACTAGCACCAAAGAAGGATGGGGAATGATAGATGTGTAGAGATTCTAGAGCCATCAACAAGATCACCATCAAGTATAGATTTCTCTTATCAAGAATGGATGACATTATGGATTGATTGAGTGGAGCTGATTACTTCATGAAGATAGATTTGAAGAGTGGATATCACCATATCGAGATTAGAGAAGGAGATTAATGGGAGACAACCTTTGAAACCAATGAGGGCTTGTGCGAGTGGTTAGTCACGCCTTTTGGGCTAACCAATGCACTGAGCACATTTATGCAGCTTATTAATGAGGTATTGAAATATTTTTTAGGAAATTTTTTTATTGTTTACTTGGATGATGTTTTGATTTTCAGTAAGAAATTGGAGGAGCACTTGATACATATCCAAAGAGTTTTTGAGAAGCTAACGGAGGAGAAGATGTTGATTAATTTGAAGAAATGTAGTTTTGTGAAGAGAGGGTTGGTGTATCTGGGATTTTTTGTCTCAGTAGAGGGTCTTAAAATGGATTTAGAGAAGGTGAGAGCTATAATTGAATGGCCTACCTCGAGGAATGTTACAGAGGTAAGGTCATTTAATGGTCTAGCAAAGTTTTACCAAAATTTTAATAAGAATTTTAGTAGTATTTGTGCACCTCTAATTGAAGCAATAAGAGGGGATAGAAAAGAGTTTAAGTGGACTACAGGAGCAACCAAAAGTTTTGATATGTTGAAGAAGAAAGTTATAGAGCAACCTATTTTGGCACTTTCAGATTTCAATAAGGTCTTTTAGGTAGATTGTGATGCTAGTGGCATTGCCATGGGAGTTGTTTTGAGTCAAGAAGGTAAGCTTGTTGTCTATTTTAGTGAGAAGTTAAATGATGCCAAGAAGAAATATTTTGTCTATGATCAAGAGTTTTACGCTATAGTTCAGGATTTGAAGAAATGGAGACACTATTTGTTGCCAAAAGAATTTGTTTTATATACTGATCACCAGGCTTTGTAGTATCTCAATAGTCAAGGAAAGTTTAATAAAAGACACTTAAAATGGGTTGAGTTTTTGTAGAGCTATACTTTTGTTTTGAAGCATAGGAGTGGAAGGTCAAATAGAGTCATAGATGCCTTGAGTAGAAAGAAAAAAATGTTGATAGAGATGAATATAGAGGTTGTTGGGCTCAATGAACTCAAGAGTTTGTATCTTGAAGATCTAGACTTTGCAGAAGCTTGGAAGGCTTGTTTGGAACCTGTTACATTGGATAGGACAAGATGGATGGATTTCCTAATCCAAAATGGGATGTTGTTTAAAGGAAAAAAATTTTGCATTCCAAGGAGTTCTATGAGAGATAATCTAATCAAGGAGAAGCATAGTGGAGGATTGGTTGGACATTTTGGTCAAGATAAGACTGTTGCTCTTGTTAGTGAGAATTATTACTGGCCACAGTTACAAAAAGATATGAAGAAATTTGTGTAGAGTTGTATAGTATGTCAGATGGTGAAAGGAACAAGTCAGAATACTAGATTGTATCAACCATTACCTGTACATGAGAGACCATGGGAGGACATTATCATGGATTTTGTTTTTGGCTTGCCAAGGACATAGAGAGGGCATGATTCCATATTTATGGTGGTGGATAGATTTTCAAAGGTGGCACATTTCATTTTGTGTCATAAGATCAATGATGTTGTTCATATTGCAGAGTTATTTTTCAGAGAGGTGGTGAGACTACATGGTCTACCAAAGAGTATAGTTTCAGACATAGATACCAAATTTGTTGGTTATTTCTGGAGGATATTATGGAAGAAGTTGAAGACATATTTGAAGTTTAGTTCTACACACCATCCATAGACTGATGGACGAATAGAGGTGGTGAATAGGAGTTTGGGTAACCTACTAAGATGCTTAGTAGGAGATAAGCCCAAGGGATGGGATTTGATTATACCATAGGCATAATTTTCTCACAACAATTCTATCAATAGGAGCATTGGTAAATCACCATTCCAGATTGTGTATGGGAGTAGTCCAAGAATTGCTTCCAGATTGATAAAGATAGATAAGGGAAAGAAGAGTAGTGTTGAGGTTGAAGATTTTGCTGAGCACCTGAAGAATTTGCATGAAGAAGTGAAGAAACATATCAATAAAATGAACTCACATTGTATAAGGCTAAGGCAGATCAGAAAAGGAGGTATAAGGAGTTCCAGGTAGGAGATAAAGTCATGGTTCATTTGTGAAAGGAAAGGTTTCCAGTTGGTACATACAACAAGTTAAAGATGAAGAAGTTTGGAACATGCAAGATCCTGAAGAAGCATGATTCAGGAAATGCATATGAGGTAGAGTTGCCTGATGAATTTCATATTTCACCTGTGTTTAACATTTCAAATTTAACAAAATATCATGAAGGAGGAATTGATAAAGAAATAATAGAAGCATACTGGAATATCCCAACACCTACTTTAGAAAAGGAGGCAGAAGAAATTTTGGATAGTTGTGTGGGTAGAAGCACAAGAAATAGTGTCATATCCCCCTAGGACTCGTATTTTTCTTGCATGACCCCTAGCCTCGTGGTAATTTGGACTAGGGGAGGATTTATGACTTTATTATGCTAAATGAACTTCTATGAGTGTGGTTATTATGTTTGAACATGCCACTATTATTGAATATATGCTTAACTTTACCATGTTTTGGTTAAATTTAAATGCTTGATTTCTATTCATACTGACTCAGACTAATGACTCGGTTGGTGGACTTGTGTGAGGTTTTCTATTGGATGCAGGTACCTGGGGTGCAAGATGAGGTGGATTCTGTGGTACGGTGATGAGAGATTTGGTAAACTTAGAGCCAGACCCCAATGATGAACTTTGTAGGTAACTCCACCTTCACCTAAGGTTTACTTGATTTAGGATGGAGTTAGGAATGTGGTTAGACGATCTTAATACTTGATCAAGCAAGGTTGTTTAAGGAGATAATTCCACAACCTCAAATGGTATTTAAATTATTATAGCCTTTAAAATATCGTCGATAATGTAAATTAATAGATAAAGGTGTATAAAATAAACATAGTATTTGTTAATCCCACACAAACAACTAATAAATAACAACGAAATAAATACACTTGAATATAAATATCTATAAATAATAACTAAAACTAAATAAATAAATAAACAAATGAAATAAATAATAATCAAAATATGAAAAACGTATGGATAAATAAATTAACCATAGTCTCATAAGAAAAGTAAACACTATTAAATAAAAAAAGAAGAACTTTAGAAAATCCATCGAATGAAAAGAGAAAAAAAGAAAACATGTGAAGAAGCTGGAGGGAGGCGCGACTTGCAGAATGAATAGTTTCTGCCATAAATTTTTAACCTTCTCACTCCACGGCCAGGAGATAGGCGTGATTAATGAGGAGAGGGAAAGCATAATCAAAGGCATGGAAACCCCCAATTTCTACAGAAGAATGGCTTGATTTGACCCACAATTAGCACACCTATACACAGGAAACCCTTCTTTCTTTAAATCTGCAAATTTTGGGAGTGCATGCAAGCAGAAAAATGACTAGAAGAGAGGGTGAAGGGGTGTTCCAGAGGTGTGGAGTCTTTGTGCGAAGTTGTAGGTGTGGAACAATAGCTTGAAGTCCAAATAACTTGTCATCTGGACGCCATTCTTCTAGGTCTTTTTCTTTTATGTGCCTTCCATTCATTTTTTGATTTGTTGTAGAATACAAAGATAATATCATGAAGAGATTGTTAAAATGTTTTTTGTAGTTGCTGCAACATAGGTTTTGAAAATTTATTTTATGCTGGGAGTAAATCAAACCCATAGCCAACACCAAATAGCCTTTAAGTTCAGACACCCACTCACAACTCTTGAAATTCTGATATGCAATATTCCTTACAAACATATATTAATCCATAGATCTCTCTACCATTAATGCATTGGCATTTGTTTGAAAGTGCAAGTGTTCATTTGAAAATTTGGGGCTATAGATGAAAACATAGCTAAAGAAATGATGAATAATTTATTGTTGAGTGGTTGTTTAGCAGAAGATTTTCTAGCCAACACTTTAGCTTGCCTTGGAAGTGGTCTTGTTAACTAAAAAGAAGATTCTAGGCCTGTAATGATTTGTTATCTTAGTTATAACATAAATAATAATTCATTAGCTTCTGCTGGTTAAATAAACCCCACATAATAGGTCCTCCAAATCATTACCCTTCCATCATTTTATTCTCATAGCAGGCTGCAGCAACAACTAACTTCCTTTATAAAAACGTAAAGTTGCAACTGGTTAGTGTTTGAAACTCTGTGATCAACAGTATCTCTTCTTTGTTCATGTGGTTTTGGTGTATCTGTCTCAAGCAACATAGTCTCAACTAGTTGCCACCCTTTTATAGGAAACTCACTACAGTACATGACAACAAAAATATTTTTATCTTTATCTCCCATAATTAATAAAAAGTAGCTTAAGCTTGGCTCTTATGGTTATTGGGATTTTGCATATTTGGTTAATAACATATGCCAACCTTAAACTATAAAACTCCTTGCAGTGAAACCATAAATCATGGATATTTGACTACTTTCTATTAGGTAGGAAGAACCATGAAATAAGTAAATAACTTGATAATGGGGTTAAAAGGGAATGGACTACAATGGTAAACTTTAGGCAGAAATTACTAACATTAAAGTTGGAGTGAGAGGAGTTACCAAAATAGATATGCTAAGGGAAGAATCGAATAACCTTTAAATTACCTAAAGGTCTTGGGGAAAGCAATCCTATCTTCAATTCCTTCCTAGTGTTTCCAGTTGCCCAATCAGCAATTTAATTAAACTTAGAACAACTACAATACCTTTAAGTTGGGGGAAAGGATAGTAGCAGACCATCATTGAATGGGTAGTTGAACCTTGAGGTGGCTGAGTTTAGAACCTACTTATTCCAAGTTAGGAACCTCTTTCCAATTATAATGCTAAGCTGGGTATAGGTGCTAACTTTCACGACAATGGATGGAGTAGGACCCTACGAGAACATAGGTCAAGGTGGTAATCCTTCGACATGTGGGCCATTCCTATCCGTTCTAGGTGATCACCGATGGAAAATCCTATGGCCCACTCAGAGATAAGCTTATCCATGCTCGAGATTAACTGGAGTCAAAGAGCATATTATGTCGGTAGACTATTAGCTATACCCTTGGATAGTGGGATAGATTCCGCCAGGAGCATGTGGGCCTTGGAGCCAGCAACATGTCAGCGATGGACCACCTTACTTGCTTAGCCGTCCATTAGACTGCAAGGAAGGAATTTCCTAACGAGGCTCAAGGTAGGTAGTAGACTAGACATATCTCATAACATTAAGTCATGTAGCTGGAAATGGTGTTGGTATCTTAATTTATCAATGGTTGGAACACCTTGGGTAGATGGTCATTAGGATGTCGACCTTGCACGAAATAGGTTGGTATAGTTTCCAACTCTCTCATCCTGGGCCATAGAATCTGCTTGGAGGGGTGGATAGGGAATAAATCCACATGGAGGGGGATTAGATTGCACCCCTAGTCTGAACTAAGCCAAGTAGAAGAAATGGAGTCCTCATGACCTTGCAGAACAAGTATGGTAAGTTTCATGTATTGATATTTGGATTTGCTTCATGGCTTTTCAATTCTAATCACTGGAATTAAGGTTTAATTGGTTGTATGCATAATTGGTAAATTCTCTTGTTGTTGGAAATAATTTGTAGTAAGTTAACTTGATAGCATGATTGTAATGTTGAAAAAAAAATAGTGCTTAGTTTATGGTTTTCATTGGGGTTGTCATCACATAGGTATCAAAGCTTGGAACTCGACACTAGGACCTGGGTGCTCACTCTTTCATTGCATTAATATGAATATTTGGAATTGGAAGTCATGGGTCGTGGAAAAAAGGGAAAAGGAAAGAAGAAGGCCTTGAAAAAACATCCCCAACGAAATAACCGAGAAGGATCGAAGACCACTACTATTGCATGGCTAAAAACTGAAACCAAAATTGAAACCATGTTTGACACCAAGCATTGGCAGACACTATTAAGCGACTGAAAATATAGAAAGTAAAGAAAATGACCAAACCAAACGATAGTCATGAACCACCAAAGGGATGCCCATGACCAAACCCATAAACCAAACCCTCAACTATTAGGGACTTCCCTTTTGGTTGTGGACGCAATGCTTCTACCCTTTCTAAGGAAGCCATTGTGGAATACAATCGTGTCCATGCTAATATGTTGGTATCTGTGGGAACCTCAGATGAGGAAGAACCTGAAGAGGAGGAGGCACCTACTCTGTAACTGAAACTATGTAAAAGATGATGATCTAGTATTAAATAACCATCGTCGTGCTTATGTACCAAATATTAACTAGTAATGATGAATATGAAGATATATTAATATGTTTCACAAATAGTGTGTTATGGTGATTTTGAGAATTAAATGGAATGGATTTCTAATTTTTTTGAATCATATGTTGTCTTGATTTTTTCCATAATTCTAAAGTTGATAAAAATACAAGATTTAAATGAAGAACAAAGGAAATTAAATAATAGTCTCCTTTATCTCGCAGAACCAATTTAATACAATGAGGAGGAATATAAGGAGAGAAATGAGCCCTAGCCTTGCTGAAATGCTACGTGTAAGCAAGGGTGTGAGGCCTTCACCTCCTACTATAATAGAAGAGTTGCAAGCTGAAATGAACACACTTTGTGCTAAGATAGCATCACAAGAGAAACAAATTAAGGAGCTGACAAGGCAAAAGGAGTAGGGAACCAATCACAACACTAGCATAGGAATAGAAGAGCATAGTAGAGAGCATAATGAGCATACAAGTCAAGAGCATGAAATCAGCTCTAGAATTCCCACGTACAACCACTCTCTTCCATATCAACAACGAGGTGTGGGAAAGGACCCAATGATTCATGAATTGAAAAAGATGCAAGCACCTAAGTTTGATGGTACTGGGGGTGGAGATGCAGCTGAAGCTTGGCTAGTGGGGATGAATTAATATTTTTTCCTTTTGGAATTAAATAGCAATACCAAGGCTAGAATTGCCATCTACCAGCTAGAAGGTGAATCCTCATTGTGGTGGGACCATCTGGTGGAAATAAAAAATTATGACATAAGTCAACTGACTTGGGACAAGTTCGCCAGGCGGTTTCGTAAGGAGTATTTGTCTGCCCACCATCGAGATCAAAAGATGACTGAATTTCACTCCCTACATCAAGGGGGGATGTCGGTAGCAAAATACAAGGCTAAGTTCATGAACCTACTTTGACATGTGCACTATATGAAAGAAGAAGAGGATCGGGTGAACAAGTTCATTTTGGGACTGAATAAAAACATTTTGTATGCTACCAAGCTATCCCGACCTAAAAATTTGAACTAGGTTGTGGAGGTAGCCTTAGTCGCTAAGGAGAAGCAGAAAAACAAGCAAGAACACAAATAAAAGGCCCATTCTTCCAACTGCTTGGATAATAAACAAAAATATTCTCAGGAAGCTAAGCCTAAAGGAAAGGCTTCTTGACGGTTCAAGAGGGGTCAAAATTACAGGGAGAACCGAGAGTCAGAAAGTTGGAAAGACAAGGGAGATAAACAACAGAAATCATCCAAGCAAGCAGCTCAAGGTGAACCCATGAGAGGAAAGGAAGTCAAAAGAGGACCAGTGGATGGTTGTTGGACAGGTGGAGGAGACCACTATATGAATGAGTGTCCTAAGAATCCAAACAAGACCACCAACCCCACCCCTCGAATTTATGCAGCTGTGGATAATCGGCAAGCAGACCAACATGCCTCACTAATAGAGGTCCAAGGTACACTTTTCAGCCAACCTATTTCCATTTTGGCAGATTTAGGAGACACAAATAGCTTTATATCTCCTAATGTAATACAAAAATGTAAAATTGATCCTAAGAGTCTAAGTCGAGAGGAGATGGAGGTTGAGTTTGGTTCAGGTAAGACACAAAAGATCAAGTTTTGTCTATGTGGAACTGAAATTGACTTAGGAATTATTAAGACCAAGGTAAAGCTATGGGTAACCCAGTTAGGATCCTATGACCTCATCCTAGGAATGGATTGGTTTCAAGAGCATCAAGCCAAGTTGGATTGCTACAATAAGAAGACTGAATGTTTAGATGATCAAGGGAGACATGTGGATCTCTAGGGAATCCTGAGACTTTTAGTGCTAAGAATGATCTCAGCCATGCAAGCTAAGAGGGTAGCAAGGAAGGGAAGAAAAATTTATATAGCAAAGGTAGAGGAGGGAAACAAGGACCCAACTCCTAGCTTTGAAGATCATTAGATCCTCCAAGAATACCATGATGTCTTTCCTAAAGAATTTCTAGGACTACCTCCTAAACGATAGATGGATTTTGCAATAGATCTAGTCCCAGGGTCTGAACCTATTTCAAAATCCCCCTATAGAATGAACACGGCTGAATTGCAAGAGCTTAAGATGCAATTGCAAGACCTGATGAAGAAAGGATTAATTTGACCTAGTGTGTCACCTTGGGGAGACCCAGTGTTGTTCATCAAAAAGAAGGATGGAACCTTGAGGTTGTGTATAGACTATCGGATGTTGAACAAGGTGACCATTTGAAATAGATATCCTCTACCTAGAATTGATGACTTGTTCGATTAGATGAAGGGAGCTGCCATCTTCTCCAAAATAGATTTAAGGTCAGGTTATCACCAGTTAAGAATCAAGGAAGAGGATATTCCAAAAACAACATTCAGAACCTAGTATGGCAACTATGAGTTCTTGGCAGTACCCTTTGGCCTAACAAACGCCCCCTCCGCTTTCATGAGTGTCATGAACCATGTTTTCCATGACTATCTAGACAAATTTGTGTTAGTATTCCTTGATGACATTCTAATTTACTCTAATAATCTGCAAAAACATGAGGAACATTTGAGAATTGTTTTGCAAAGGCTAAGGGATCACAAATTGTATGGGAAATTGTCCAAGTGTTCTTTCTTTCAGCCCAAGGTACATTATCTTGAGCATATCATATCAGCCCAGGGGATTGCAGTGGATCCAACTAAGGTACAAGCAATCGTAGAATGACCCATTCCTAAGAATATAGCCGAAGTGAGAAGTTTCATGGGATTATCAGGGTATTATCAACGGTTCGTAGAGAACTTCTCAAAAATAGCCAACCCCATAACCTCCCTTCAACGAAAAAGGAAAGAAGTTTGAATGGATAGAGAAATGCAATGTCCCTTTCAACAGTTGAAGGAAGCTCTTACCACCACACCAATCTTGCAAGTGCCTAATCCAGAAAAAGAATTTGTAGTATGGACAGATGCTTCTCTAGATGGGTTAGGTGGAGTTCTAATGCAAAATGGATGTGTGATTGCCTTCGAGTCTAGGAAGCTAAAGGATCATGAACTCAACTATCCTACCCATGACTTAGAGCTAGCTGCAATCATGCATGCCTTGAAGGTATGGAAACACTATTTGGTAGGGAGACCCTTCAAGTTGAACACCGATCACAAAGGACTCCAATATCTATTCACATAACCTGATTTGAATGTACGACAGAGAAGATGGTTGGAATTCCTAAGCAACTACAAAATATATATTTCTTATGTTAATGGGAAGGAAAACTGAGTTGCAAATGCCTTAAGTCGTAGGGCTAGATTAGCTGCGATCACTCAACTAAAATTTGAATTGCCAGAACAGATCAAGAAAATGCAAGCATGAGACCCTTTTTGTTAGCAAATGAAGTGGGAAGTACAATAAAAAATCAACCCAGTTGAATATCACATGGGAAATGATGGGATTCTTCGTTACCTACATCGAATTTATGTACCAGAAGAGGGAGGTTTGAGACTAAAAATTCTTGCAGAAGGCCACAAGGTGCCTTATCAAGCACACCCAGGGGTAACTAAAATGTATGCGGATTTGAAAACTCACTACTTTTGGTTGGGAATGAAGAAGAAGATAGCTAGCTATGTCACCAAATGTCTTGAATGCCAATGAGTTAAAGCTGAACATTGTCATCTTGCAGGAACCCTCTATCCTCATGATCTACCTTGGCACAAATGGTTAGCAATTTCCATGGATTTTGTGACAGGTTTTCCTAAAACTCGAAACTAACATGATAGTATTCTGGTAGTAGTTGATAAACTAACCAAGGTTGCACACTTCATACCAGGCAATGTAAAGGATGATACCCCACTCTTAGCTAAAATATTCATAAAGGAAGTCGTTAGATTGCATGGGATGCCTGAGGTGATCATTCAGATAGAGATAAGTTGTTTACTTCCAGGTTTTGGACCTCTCTTATGGCAACCTCAGGTACCAAACTTAATTTCAGCATTGCTTACCACCCTAAGATAGACGGTCAAACAGAAAGAGTTAACCAAATCATGGAAGACATGCTCAGAATGTACGCCATGGATCAGCCCACTAAGTGGGAGGAGTATTTTCCTTTAGTAGAGATTGCATTTGACAATTCATACCATTCCTCCATTCAAATGGCACCATTCGAAGCATTATATGGCAGGAAGTGCAGAACGCCTATAGGATGGGATAGTTTAGAAAATTGTGTAACTATTGGGCCAGAGCTTCTTCAAGAATATGACAATCAAGTGAATATCATAAGTGAAAGGCTGAAAGAAGCTACAAATCGTCAAAAGAGTTATGTTGATGCAAAGAGGACACTGAGGGAATTTTCAATAGGTGACAAGATGTTTTTGTGTGTGAGACCCCATAAAAGCTCAATAAAGTTTGGAAAGGCTGCTAAACTAGCTTTGCAATACATAGGGCCATTCGAGATACTTGAGAAGATTAGTCATGTGGCTTACCGACTAGCTCTTTCGCTGTCTCTCTCTTGCATCCATGATGTATTCCATGTATCCTTGCTTAAGAAGTATATTGTTGACCCCACACATGTAATTGATTGGCAGGCACTACAAGTGGAAGGCGTAGGAGATATCCACCTCGAACGTCTCACAATCATAGACAGGCGCAACCTTCAGTTGCAAAACTGAACCATCCAACAAGTTAAGGTCCTATGGGACCAATATGGGGAATAGGGAGCCACTTGGGAAGATGAACATGTAATTAAACTAGAATATCCATACTTGTTTAACTAAGCCGAGCCGATGTAATCCTAAGGGGGAGAGTATGTCATATCCCCCCAGGACTCATATTTTTCTTGCATGACCCCTAGCCCCGTGGTAACTTGGACTAGGAGAGGATTTATGACTTTATTATGCTAAATGAACTTTTATGAGTGTGGTGATTATGTTTGAACACGCTACTATTATTGAATATATGCTTAACTTTATCATGTTTTGGTTAAATTTAAATGCTTAATTTTTATTCATACTAACTTGGACTAATGACTCGATCGATTGGTGGACTTGTGTGAGGTTTCCTATTGGATGCAGGTACCTGGGGTGCAAGATGAGGTGGATTATGTGGTACGGTGATGAGAGATTTGGTAAACTTAGAGCCAGACCCCAATGATGAACCTTGTAGGTAACTCCACCTTAACCTAAGGTTTACTTGATTGAGGATGGAGTTAGGAATGTGGTCAGATGATCTTAATACTCGAGCATGCAAGGTTGTTTAAGGAGATAATTCCACAACCCCGAATGGTATTTAAATTATTATAGCCTTTAAAATATCGTCGATAATGTAAATTAATAGATAAAGGTGTATAAAATAAACATAGTATTTGTTAATCCCACACAAACAACTAATAAATAACAACGAAATAAATACACTTGAATATAAATATCTATAAATAATAACTAAAACTAAATAAATAAATGAAATAAATAATAATCAAAATATGAAAAACGTATGGATAAATAAATTAACCATAGTCTCATAAGAAAAGTAAACACTATTAAATAAAAAAAAGAAGAACTTTAGAAAAGCCATTGAATGAAAAGAGAAAAAAAGAAAACATGTGAAGAAGCTGGAGGGAGGCGCGACTTGCAGAATGAGTAGTTTCTGCCATAAATTTTTAACCTTCTCACTCCACGACCAGGAGACAGGTGTGATTAATGAGGAGAGGGAAAGCATAAGAAAAGGAATGGAAACCCCCAATTTCTACAGAAGAATGGCTCGATTTGACCCACAATTGATGCACCTATACACAGGAAACCCTTCTTTCTTTAAATCTGCAAATTTTGGGAGTGCATGCAAGCAGAAAAATGACTAGAAGAGAGGGTGAAGGGGTGTTCCAGAGGTGTGGAGTCTTTGTGCGAAGTTGTAGGTGTGGAACAACAGCTTGAAGTCCAAATAACTTGTCATTTGGATGCCATTCTTCTAGGTCTTTTTCTTTTATGTGCCTTCCATTCATGTTTTGATTTGTTGTAGAATACAAAGATAATATCATGAAGAGATTGTTAAAATGTTTTTTGTAGTTGCTGCAACATAGGTTTTGAAAATTTATTTTATGCTGGGAGTAAATCAAACCCATAGCCAACACCAAATAGCCTTTAAGTTCAGACACCCACTCACAACTCTTGAAATTCTGATATGCAATATTCCTTACAAACATATATTAATCCATAGATCTCTCTACCATTAATGCATTGGCCTTTATTTGAAAGTGCAAGTGTTCATTTGAAAATTTGGGGCTATAGATGAAAACATAGCTAAAGAAATGATGAATAATTTATTGCTAAGTGGTTGTTTAGCAAAATATTTTCTACCAACACTTTAGCTTGCCTTGGAAATGGTCTTGTTAACTAAAAAGAATATTCTAGGCTTGTAATTATTTGTTATCTTAGTTATAACATGAATAATAATTCATTAGCTTTTGCTGGTTAAATAAACCCCACATAATAGGTCCTCAAAATCATTACCCTTCCATCATTTTATTCTCATAGTAGGCTACAGCAGCAACTAACTTCCTTTATAAAAACGTAAAGTTGCAACTGGTTAGTGTTTGAAACTCTGTGACCAGCAGTATCTCCTCTCTGTTCATTTGGTTTTGGTGTATCTGTCTCAAGCAACATAGTCTCAACTGGTTGCCACCTTTTTATAGGAACTCACTATAGTACATGACAACAAAAATATTTTTATCTTTATCTCCCATAATTAATAAAAAGTAGCTTAAGCTTGGCTCTTATGGTTATTGGGATTTTGCATATTTGGTTAATAACATATGCCAGCCTTAAACTATAAAAGTCCTTGCAGTGAAACCATAAATCATGGATATTTGACTACTTTCTATTAGGTAGGAAAAACCATGAAATAAGTAAATAACTTGATAATGGGGTTAAAAGGGAATGGACTACAATGGTAAACTTTAGGCAGAAATTACTAACATTAAGGTTGGAGTGAGAGGAGTTACCAAAATAGATATGCTAAGGGAAGAATCGGATAACCTTTAAATTACCTGAAGGTCTTGGGGAAAGCAATCCTCTCTTCAATTCCTTTCTAGTATTTCCAATTTCCAATCAACAATTTAATGAAACTTAGAACAACTGCAATACCTTTAAGTTGGGGGAAAGGATAGTAGTAGACCATCATTGAATGGGTAGTTGAACCTTGAGGTGGCTGAGTTTAGAACCTACTTATTCCAAGTTAGGAACCTCTTTCCTGTTATAGTGCTAAGCTGGGTGCAAGTGCTAACTTTAACGACAATGGATGGAGTAGGACCCTACAAGGGCATAGGTTGAGGTGGTAATCCTTGGACACGTAGGCCATTCCTATCCATCCTAGGTGATCACTGATGGAAAATCCTATGGCCCACTAATAGATAAGCTTATCCGTGCTCGAGATTGACTAGATTCAAGGAGCATATTATGTTGGTAGACTATTAGTCATACCCTTGGATAGTGGGATAGATTCCACCAGGAGCGTGTGGGTCTTGGAGCCAACAACATGTCGGTGATGAACCCCCTTACTTGCTTAGCCGTCCATTGGACTGCAAGGAAGGAATTTCCAAACGAGGCTCAAGGTAGGTAGTAGACTAGACATATCTCATAACATTAAGTCATGTAGCTAGATATGGTGTTGGTATCTTAATTTAGCAATGGTTGGAACACCTTGGGTAGATGGTCATTAGGATGTTGACCTTGCATGAAATAGGTTGGTATAGTTGCCAACTCTCTCATCCCGGGCCACAAAATATGCTTGGAGGGGTGGATAGGGAATAAATCCACATGGAGAGATCATATTGCACCCCTAGATTGAACTAAGGCAAGTAGAAGACATGGAGTCCTCATGACCTTGCAGAACAAGTATGTTAAGTTTCAGGTATTGATATTTGGATTTGTTTCATGGCTTTTTAATTCTAATCACTGGAATTAAGGTTTAATTGGTTGTATGCATAATTGGTAAATTCTCTTGTTGGAAATAATTTGTAGTAAGTTAACTTGATAGCATGATTGTAATGTTGAAAAAAAAAATAGTGCTCAGTTTCTGGTTTTCGTTGGGGTTGTCATCACAAATAGGCAATATACAAAGTATTTGGTGAAGTGTAGAGAAAGGCCTGTTGAAAATTCATCATGGTTGTCTAAGGCTGAGGTTAACCGTCTTGGTTTTCCTCTAGTTTCTGAGAAGTGACAGGATCACTTTTCAAATTACCTTGGGTGTCTGATGCAGGAGCATCCAACGGTGTAGGGCAATCTTGCATCACCCAAAAAAATATTTTTCCTTAATTTTTTTAGTTGTTTTGAGTTCCATGATGGCACTTAAGGGATGTAAGAAAACCATAAGTCAGAAAAGGCAAAAAATGGTCACTTACTATTTTTAGTAAGTTGGCCTAAACGGGCTCATATGGACTTGAAAATTTACCCCAAGGAGCAAAACTGAAAAATATTTCTGGTTGTGAAAGAATTGTCTCAATACCTTGTACGGTTTGGGAGATATTAAAGTTTTCATGTCCCAATAAATTTCTCCAATGCAGCTTGAAATTCAGATATGAAAACCATAGAGGCCCTGAAATAGTTCGAAAAGTGGACGAACTGATCTTCGATGGGTTCAATGTTTTAGATCTCTTTGAGAGATTTCCAATGATATATTATAATAGCAAATCAGACACGTGGATCAAAAGTTATGGCCCCGCGAAGTTGCCCCTCTAAAAAGTGAATTTCATTAAAATATCTTCCTAAGCAAGAAATCAAACAACAGGACTTTTAGCGCCAAAACAAAAGGGAAAGTTACACTTTCTAGAACATTCTAGGGCAGTTATTGGGTAAAATAAAAAGGGATAAGTGGGGGTTGTAGAAGGGGGGCTCCATTAGTGCAGATTGTGGTTCTGAATAATTTATTTTGTTTTCAGAGTTGATTTTGTTGTAGTGAATCAAGCCCATGAGGCTATAGCATGTAAGTTTTGAATCTGTAATTTCATTTTCTGAAAATAATTGAAAGTGAGTTATTTTTCTGTCTCGCATCTTTTGTGTTGGTATTCTTGTGATTTGTGTGGGTTTCGGGTGGCGTGGCCTTCATCAGTATTTCTTCACCTTAACTAATTTATGTGGAGGAAAGCAATATCCTCATGGTAGGTTCAACCCTTCCTTGATCAATAGCAAGAGCATGGGATTTTGGAGGATTAGATTACATAGTTGAGTTTATAGTTCTCCAGATGTTATTTATGGTATACATTTTTTTTTGACCATTTGTACCTATGTGGTTGTTTTCATAATCTATTCTATTCATTATCATAGATGAGGTTTGTAATATTTCACCCCTTGTATATCTTGGTTATGTAATGATGCTATCTACATTGATGAGTACTTGATGTAGGAGTATCTTGATGAATTGGAAATCCACATCACCAATAAAAATAAAAATAGACACCCAGCTGATGCAGAGGAGTCGCGGGTAGTGAACAGGGGAAGAGAGAGTTTGCCAAGGAAAAAAGTGCAGGTAGATGAGTAGTGCCTGTGGAAGACTAAGAAAACAAATAAGTAAATTGAAGCTGCCAAGAAAAAGAAAAAAATATACAGATTGAGGAAGGGAGGTTGCCCATCCTTTGAAGAGGGAGATAATGTGAAAAAGAATAAGAGATTAGAAGCAGAGGGGTCGCACCTTTAAAATTGAAAATATAATAACCAATGCACAGTGGAGAAGTTGGGGAAGGCCACACTAGTTTGGGAGAGAGGCTAAGGTAGAGATCACATGTAGTCTGCAATTAATGATTGCAGATAGAAGAGAAGAGAGGAGGGCGTGAGGTAAGGTGAAAAAAAATAAATGTATGCAATGTGCAGATTAGAGATCACAATTTTATAGATAAAATGAAAATTGCAAATAGGAAGAAATTTCTAGATGAGAGGAGTTTTGGACGTTGCGAGTAGAAGTATAGTAGGGGTGGAAATAAAAGAATTATGTGTAGATTGTAAACCATTTGTAATTGCAGATGAACTTAGAAGAGTGGAGAGCAGAGACATGAACAAAGGAAATTAAATAGAGAAATTGGTAAAGTGAGGATGACACAATGTATGTAGACTCTGAAATTAATTATCATAACAAAATTGTAATGTTTTATTAGCCGATAGGCTATATATAGCATGAGGTTTGACCTGAAACAAGTCTCACGCCTGAAACAAGTCTCACGCCGGAATGGTTTTCCGTCAAGTTGCTGTGGTTTCCTGTTTGACACTTACGTCGCTGGAAGTAGAATAGTGGAGCACACTGCCATTATTAACGAATGATTTAATAGGTTTGATTCAAAGCTACTTGAACTACTTTCCCCACGTAGCCTCATCGCCGCCGTGGAGCAAGTGGCAATAAGATATGGCCTAAAAGAAGATAAGAATTAATTAAATAGAATTGAAACTTCCCATTTGCATCGAATTTTACCCACTCGTAAATCTTTGTCGAGTAAAACCATGCAAAAAGCCACTCGAGTACGAAACCAACTTGTTGCTAATAAATACTCTATCATAGATTTTATATTGCCTCTCACCAGTTGCCGACACGTCTCTCTTTCATCAAATTGTGAACTGAAACTAGAGACTCGTGAAGAGAATATTTTTAACCTAAGGAGAATATTTTTAACCTCCGTAAATTGGGGATTATATTTTTATGGGTGACGTAGAAATAAGGAAGAATATAGAACCGCTTTGAAAAATACTTTGATTTGGTATATTAAAAATGAATTATATTAGATAGTATTATATAAAATAAGCTAGATAATTAATCATTTCTACCAAGAAGATAGAAATGTTCTTCTATAATGTAAAATTATTTTAATACAATATTTATTTACTGAAAAGAAGCATCAATAATTTTTTTATATAATTTAATCATTTTTTGTATTATAATTTAATCATTTTTTGTATTATAATTCTAATACAACGTGTAATATAAATTTACTTTGGCATATATAGATAAAGAAAGGTTACAGTTTTCCAGTTTTCCAGAAGATTTTTTGGATTTGATATTAAATTTTATGTTATCAAAAGGAAATGTTCTTTTTTTTCGGGCCTTTATCTAAAGCTTATAAGTCTTATAAGTCCTTTGGAAAGCAATTAGGAATTAATAGACCATTACATAAAACATGGTTTTTTTCCAAAGTGTAATAAAAATTGTTTTTAATATTTGTATTTATTATATTTTTGTGAGAGGCATACTTTTTTAGTTCTTTTTGCATTTTGCTTTATTATAAAATATGATGTATTGCTTTTTTTTTTCAAGGTTTTATATAAAATTAGGATATATTAACATATTTTGTTTTATTTTTACTATTATTACATGTTAGAAATATAGATGCTATCTTTAGAAATGATAGATTTTGTGTTTTTTAAATTGAATTTTAAAAGATTTAATTTTAATAACAAAGATAATATCATAAAGTTTTAATTAAACAAAATAGTTTCTTTTATATAATAATACAAATTACTTTAATTTGAAATTTTATTTCTTTATAATGATAAAAAATAATTTAATTAGAATTTTACTTATAAATAAAAAAGAATTGAAATTATAGATCCATTCTAAATAAAGAAATGAGGATGGGCTTTCACTTTTTCTTCTTCCGTTTTTTAAAGAGAGCATGAATCTCTTATTTACACTCGCATGAAGAATTTTTGCCGTTAACATGGTAAAAATTAACAGTTAATTACTCCTCACAACTTGCAACAATTTTGTTTTCTACTCTACTAATTTAACTGTTGAAATTTAACAAATTGTTTAGAACACACAACCTTGTAACATTTATTATTATGATTACAAAAAGTTAATTCGTTGGGATAATTTGACATTTTAAGTAATTATTATAGAAGGCTTATGCCATTATTATATAAAAATAAAAAATAAGAAACTATTTTTTAAAAACAAAATGTAAGGTCCTAAAACAAGTGTATTTTTATTTTCAATTTTTTTATAAATATTTATTTGATGTCCGTAATAATTATTTTCACCTGTCTTGTTGGAATGTTTTTGAAGCCACAGCTGGAAATCACGCCTAGCCATCGCTGGAAATCACACCTTCTAGTCGCTTCCACTCTTCTGCATTAACTGAGTTGGTAAAAATATCTGGCTGAGTTGGTAAATATCTCAAGCATTTACTTCTTCTGGTAAATATCTGAAATGCTATCCACCGCTAATTTTCACTACAAATTGATTATTCTGATTCACCACACTTCTACACTGGAAGCAGCTTATACAAAGACCACCACTGCAAGCAGCCAATTTATTCAAACCAAACCTCAAGAGACTACTTAACAGGCATGAGGAAAAGGCTTCCACACAGTTCACGGTATTGTAACTTCATTCCATTCGCTCTTCTGCTCCCTATCTCTTTATTCCATTCGTTATTCTGCTCTTCAATAAACCTGTACCAGTAAATTTTTAAGGAAACATTATTTTTATAGATTCTACTTATGAATAGTAAATATTGTTAATATTTTTTACTGTTGTTATTTGACTCTTTACTCAAATTCATCCACCTCCTTCAAGAAAAATTTAATTCGCTCTTACAATCCTTTGAGCCATTCCCTCCACCATAGTAGTCTTTCAAATCCCAGGCTCCCCAATTAGCACCAGATTGTCCTTTGCCCTCTGAGACACAACCCTAATCCGGCTCGAAATCGAGAAAAAAGAATGATATGTGTGATTTTTATCTCATACAATTTTGGGTTGATGTGGGTTATGAAAGTTCACTTGACTTTTTCTTTTTAATTTGAGTTCTATTTTTTTAAGAACTCATTTTATTTTATTTCCCCACTTCATCATTTTCTCCATTAATTACTTATTTTAAGTAATTATCCAAACTTGCACTAACTAACCAATATTCCATGATCTGAAATGTTATTCCATAAAAATGTGAAAAATAATCGATGCACTAACTTGGAAACCAGATAACTTTTCCAGCTTCACAGGGAGAAATTTTTTCGTAGCTTTGGACCGATTTCGTAGCTTTGGTGAAAAAAAAGTCACTGCAATGGGATAATCCTACGGATAGTGAATACATAGTTAGCCTTAAGGAGGGTAAATATGATTTTGTTTGTGAATCATAGAGGAACTTCATAATCTTACCCTGAGGAGAGTGTTTTTATAGCTCTACTCTTACTATATCAGCATCCTATGGTTTTCCTGCCTATGCAGTGCTCTACCTTCATAGTTCACTGTGTGTGGTGTTTACAAAAACTAAGGATTTGATCTTTGGCTACGCGCTTCCCTGAACTGTTGATGTCCTCAACGCCACAGGCCAGTCTCCTTAGATTATGCAGCTACCAAAAAAAATATAACCACGAGGCTTTTAGATAACTACTTGCATGGCGATGCAAACAATGAGACCGTGTAGGTGCCAAGTGTCCGCTCCCTAGCAAGTTCCTCCTATTTTTATAACGGGAAGTGTGGACATGCATTATTGAGTTTGACATTTATAAATTATAGTAGCGTTCAATTTATAATGTTTGAATACTAAGTTTTTGATTCTTTTTCAAGTATATATTTTATAGAGTGCTTGTTATGATGACGTGAGTCTTTTTTCCAGCAAGTTTTGAAGTGAATCAGATTTTTAGAAAATTAATTTTTTTAATTATTATTTTATTTAAAGAAAATAGATACAATTTTAAAAAAAAATTAATTGACATGCATTTTTTTTAAAATTGTTGCCTCCACTCTGTTTCATATTTGTTTATTTTTATATTGCTTTACCTGATAACATCACTATTCTTATACAACTGTTTACAGTTATTTTAGTGCTATAATTCTCATATGATTATTGTACAAATGTTTATAGTTATTTTAGTGCTATAATTCTCATAGAATTATTGTTCTGGTTTTAAGAAGAAAAAAAAATTGGGTAGTCAAAAAAATTTGTTGTACAACAGAAATTTTGTTTTCTTTATCTTATGTATATAGTATAATATATTTAACAAATATATGTTAAAATTTATAGCTTTCTAAATTTAAATCTTGAATTTAGGTATAATCTAATATTTGAACGTAAATTTAAGTGACTACTGGAAAATATATTTAGCTTTTAAAATATTTTGTACGATTTGAATAATTATTTTATTATAATATATAGTAAATATAATATATAATTAATAAATTATATCCATAAACCTTTTTTGATTTTAATTTCTACATTTATTTGAATAATTGTTATATTATAGTTTCTGCAATATATACATTATGTATACATATATGTAAATTTTCAAAAAAAAATTATATGGCTCTAAAATATATACTTATATAGTTAAAATTAAATAATATTGTATTTTAATAAATATAACTATTTTTAAAATAAATGATATTACCAATAGTTACTATTCATAAGTAGAATCTATAAAAATGATAAATCACCACTAAAAAAACCATATACTATTGCAGCATAGGGTTTAACACTAACAAAAAAACATATATTATTGCAACATAGGTTATAAGATACAACTCAGCACAGCCAATCAAATAGCAATGGAGATTATTGACATCTCCAGTAGTTCCAATGGTCCTATGTTGTCAACAAACTCAACACCATCAATAAATGACAACGGAAATGCTACAAGCCAGATACAAGATTTCGTAAATGACGTTACAGTTACTTGCCTTGACTTGCTGCAACAAACGAAGAACACTGTTCAAAACATGCAAAGTGTCCAAGATTTGGACATTCAGTCAATGGAAGTAACAGTACATGAGTTCCATTCAACTTGTGAGAAGTTGAGCTCCTTTTGTACTTTCCTTCGTGAGATGAAAGCGGATGAGTTATACGGGAAAGGTGGTTCTATCTATATTAGAATTAGAAATCACATGCCTACAACAAGATATCATTGGCCAGCCTACCAACCTCTTTGAACAACAAACCCATCAAGTACAAGCCACATCTACAAGCCTTGATGACAGTGTTACAGTATTGCAACCACCTCTCTTGCCAACAGATTCCTTGACTGAGAATGCAATCAAACTGATGAATGATGGAAACCTAAACTTGCAACCCTTTCTACAAGCATTAGAAGTTGCACCATTTTCTAATGGCCTCAAACTAGTTGAACGATATAGAGTGGAGCTCTCCGATGGCATACATAAGCAGAAGGCAACACTTCCAACAAAGTACAACCAGTGCATAGCTTCTAAAGAACTCCAAAAGGGATCTATACTCAAACTGACAGGATATAGCTGCCCTGTTCTTTGTAATTCAAGGTGAGCCATGATATATGCCTACTCTTCTACAGAATTCAAATTAAGAACTTGTAGCTTACCATCATTTATCCACTATGCCACATTTGTTCGTACTCAAAATACTTACTCATTTTATCTTTATAGGTGGATAGTCATCTCCAAATTAGAAATCACATGTCTGCAACATGACATTATTGGTCAACTTGCTTACCTGTTTGAAGAACAAGCCCAGAAAGTCAATACTACAACCTCAACTGCTCCATCTACAAGCATGAGTAACACTGCTATGGTACCAAAGTCACCTGCTCAAAGGGCACTTTTTGGGTTATGCACGTCTGTACAAAAGAGTAACCTTCCATCCAATATTACGCCTATTAGAAATTTGAATCCATTTCAGACAAGGTGGCTTATAAAGGGTCGTGTTACCCTAAAAAAATAGATGCACCACTTCAACACACAGAAGGGACCAGGGCAGGTCTTCTCTTTTGATATTATTGATTCTGAGTGCACCGAAATACGAGTAACCTGCTTTAATGAAGTTGCAAACCTTCATTATATGAATGTACATTTTGGAGAAGTATACACAATATCTAGTGGAACTATTAAGTCAACTAATAGGTTCTACAAAAAACTAAATAGCTAGCTTGAAATTTTTTTAGTTGAGAAATCCAAAGTTTCTCTCTCAGAAGATGACCTTGCAATTCCCAAACATCGGTTCTCTTTCCCACCCTTCAAGGACATTTTAGAATTGAACAATAATATCATTGTTGATGTTATTGGAATAGTCATATCTGTGGACCCAAGCTCAACCATAAGAAGGAGGGATGGGACTGAAGTTATTTGAAGGAGCATCAAATTGATAGATACGTCTTCATCTACAATTAATATTACTTTATGGGGTCCAACAACTAAAAAGGAAGGAAAGCAACTCCAAGAAATGTACCACTCAAAAAATGTAGCCATACTTGCAATAAAAAATGGTCATGTCACTAAGTATAATGGAAAGGTCATAAGCATGTTGGCAAGCACCCACCTATTTGTAAACCCAAGAATTGAGGAGGCAGAACAACTCAAACCATGGTTTGAACATAATGGGACTGATGTCGCTCCACTAAATATAGAACTGTTAGATGCACCTCTTATGCTTATGAGGAGAACAATTGTTGATATTCAAGAGCAAACAACCAATGTGAACAAAACCTTCCATTGCACTCTAAAAGCAACAGTGCAATACATAAAAACAAATTCATTATGCTATCCATCTTGCCCCCTTGAGTTAGATGGAAGACAATGTAAAAAGAAAGTTGTACAAAATGATGATCAAACATGGTATTGTTCCAAGTGCAAAGCTACTACTACTAATTGTACCTATAGATACATACTCCAGGTAAAGCTCGCAGATCATACAGGCATATTATGGGTTGTTGCTTTTGAAGAACCAGCCACTAAACTTCTTGGAATGCCTGCAAATGATTTATACTTGCTATGTACAATTCAATTTTGGAACAGAAGCTGAAGCTGAGACCATAGTGAAAGGAGTGTTATTCAAGCAATTTATCTTCACAATCACAAATACATATGATTCAAGTGCTACTCAAGGACGGGTAAAATCAACAATCACAAAGGTCAACGAGCTAGATTTTGTTGCAGAGAATTTGCTCATGTTGGGTGGAATCACTTCTATGTGTCATATTGCTAGTGTTTAGATGTACTTCAAGCACTTATGTAATGTATATAAAATTTTGTAACATCTTATATAGTATACTTTGTATACTTTTGATTCCATACATGGAATTTCAAAACCACATATGTATTCAATATATTTTTGTTATGATAATACTGTGAATACCTCTTCCACAAAATTACTCATGTATATAGCATACCAATTGTATCTCAACTACTTCTCAAAGAATATAATGATCAAAGAACTCGTAACATTAATGTTTAGCTTCTTTAATTTTGTATGTATTTGTAATTGACCACTTGATAATTATAGTTCATATTTCATTTACAAATGGCGAGCTCTAGCCATAACAACATAAAATCTTGTAAAATAAGCCATAACTACTATATGCAACATAAAGAAGAAATCAGCATTCGTCGTCATTTCTAACACATAAGAAAACAAGCAATACACGCAAACGCACCAACCTCCTTTCTGTCAACCCAACACAATATTGAACCATATGAATGTGCATCCCAAGCTGAACACACTTCCGACATACGTTGGTCAATTTCCACAGACCAAACAATGCATACTCATCAAAATCAGTCCACAAGCTTACCACTTTTCAGGAAAAACTTTATAGAGGCTTCAAAAAGATTTCGTTCCAGATTAGATAAACTATCAAACTTTCCAACTTGCACAATTTTCCATGAATGCTACCCAGGAATCCATACCAATGCAACACAAACTGTGCCAATTTGTTTTAGATGCTTTCGTGAGACAGGTAGACATCGTTTCTCAGCATCTAACTTAATGGACCCAGGAGTACAACCATATGAGCTACAAACACTAACACAATTCGAAGAAATGCTTATAGCACGATTCAATCCGATAATACAAGTAACAAATGCTCATGGAGGCCAATACAAATATAGTGGGCACACTATTTGTTTCCCGCAGGATATCAAAACTATAGCAAAATACTTGCCACATAAAATTACAGACTTGGACGTGTTGGTGGTTCGAAGAACCAATACAAGAGGTGACCATTATGATTGCTACATAAATAGACATCGTGTGTGGGCTGCACTAAAATATAAAATCACATATGACCCATACTACAAAGATGTCGAGGTGGATTTTGCATCTCTTGGAGAGCTCCCTGATACAAATACAGACATTTCCAATATGCTTCACAACATTAATGTTGACAATGAAAATATTTTTGCCCCAAACAATGCTTCAAGATTTAACGTAGACTCACCTGACATGGACTTCACTTGCTCCTCATCCTTCATGGCTAGGCTACCAAATAAACGCCATGAACTAGAAATCATAAAAGAAACATTGCAAGCTACAAATCACAATCACACCATTGTAGATTGGCCAACACTTGAGTCATCACCAGTTAATGAATACAATACTGAAGTACTTCTAGACATGGATTTCCCTTCTTTGTTTCCCAATGGTAGTGTGTTACATTTACAACCTCGCTATAGACAAGTTGAAATGCACGAATATGTGTTGCACCTAATAAGGTTTCATGATAATAGATTTGGAAGGCATCCAAGGTTTAGATATTTTGTCTTGAACTTGTTGATGCGCCACCGAAGCCAAGGTGTTGCCTCCATTTTTGTTAAGAAAAATGCTAAGGATTGCATACCAACCACCATAGAAAGCCTTCGTTAGCATATACAAACGTTGCCTGACACTAAACTAGCTAAACAAATGATGCATTATGGAGCATCCCTTAGAGGCACACGAGCATTTTGGAATAAATGTCGTGGTGAATTGTCAAACATGATCAACCAAATAGGCTCCCCCACACTATTCTTCACATTAAGTGCTGCAGATACCAAATGGCCTGATTTACATCAACTATTTACAAAGGGGGCAACTCAAACATCACAAAGCAATAAAGATCGCATAGATAGCATTGTTATGAACCCACATACCACATCCTTATACTTGCACCAAAGATTCATAGCATTTCGTGAAGAAGTTTTAGAGAGGTTGTACTATGCAACAGACTACTAGTATAGATATGAGTGGCAACATCGAGGGTCTGCACATGTACATGGCTTCCTTTGGCTTGAAGGTGCACCAAACATGGAGAAACTTGACTGGAACAATCATCTAGACGTAGACATAGCGAAATCATTCTTCGAAAGATATGTTAGTGCCTGGAATCCTCAAAATCTAGAAGCCAGGAGCAACACATGCCATAGGTCTTCACAAGACGATCCATGCTTACTAACAACACCTAAAATATTTGCTACAAACACACTTACTGACTATGAAGAGTTACTTAACCGTGTCCAACGACACACCAAATGTTCGGAATCAACCTGCCTTCGCAAGAAAGGAAACACCCTAGAGTGTTGCTATAGTGCACCATGGCCTGAATGTGCCAACTCTTCATTATGCAATGATGAAGATGGGAAAAAATCCTTTTTCCTTGCATGCAATGATGATAGGTTGAATATACATAGTCCACAAATGCTTTCCATATGGAGGGCCAATATGGATTGTCAGCCCGTGCTCTCAAAAACACTAGTCCTAAAATACATTGCAAAATATGTCGCAAAGGCAGAAAGAAAATCTGAAAGTTGCCTTGAAATGTTGACACGCATATGTCACAAGCAAGCACCCCAAGACAAGGCACTTGCAGCACACAGAAAATTCATGTTTGAAATAATTGTTGATCGTGATATCGGTGCACAAGAAACGTGTCATATGTTGCAAAAGCTACCCCTTGTTGTTTGCAAACATGAATTTATGGTGCTTAATGTTGGGAGAAAAAATTTCAACCGAATTCAAACAAATCGAAAGGACAATACATTGGAGCTAACCTACATCCATGCATACACACAACGTCCTCCTCAAATGGAGAAAGTAACATTACTTGAATCTGCATGATCATTCTCGTTCTCATCAAGTCGCAAAGAGTGCAAGTGGAAAGAAAGGAAACAACATGCAATTATTAGTGTCTTCCCCTGATTTACTGCTATTCCAAAGGAGGATTTAGAACATTTCAAGACATTTTGTTGGACCGAACTACTTCTTTACAAGCAATTTCTTAACATTGAAATAGACATTGGTCTCAAGAAGGAGAAAATTGTTGCAAATTGGAAGGATATGAATATACATAAATATTATGTGTGGCATGTTGACCGTATAGTTGATGAAGAAGTAAATCAAGAGGACGAAGAGGAATCGGAAGATGAAAACAACAAAAACAATACAATACAATTGAATGAATGGGAGTTCTTATCACAATTGGGTCTTGGTACTAGTGGAAATCTTAATTCCCTTGATATGCTTGGAAGACGTGACTTTGACAATTGCCACAACTGGAATGCACGTACAATACCTCAAGCGTTAAATGAAACTGCAGAGCATTTCGTAAGCACAAATAAGGTGGACCAACATGCCATCCCAACAACATTTGAGTTTAACGACCTCCCATATCCACTCTCTTCCAAACAACAACTCGCATTGACACTTGTTTTGGACCACTATACCTCTTGTGAAATCGAAAATCCCTTGTACATGATCATACAAGGCACAGCAGGAACAAGGAAATCCTATCTTATTCATTGCATTAAACACTCCCTTTCCAATTTAGCACCACAAGAACATAACCCACTCCTTGTTGTTGCTCCTACAGGAATCGCATCATTCAACATACATGCCTCAACTATACATTTAGCCTTGAAGATTCCAATCAAGGAAATGCAACCATTGAAGGGTCAGTCACTTGCAATGTTCCAAAATAGCATGAGACACATAAAATACCTAGTAATTGATGAACTAAGCTTTATAGGCCCAAAATTACTCTTGAAAATTGATTCTAGGCTACGTGAGGCTTTCCCCCACCAACAACACTTGTGCTTCGGTGGAAGATCTGTCATTCTTCTAGGTGACTTTGCACAACTACCCCCTGTCATGGACAAACCTATATATGCTACCCACACAGATGTGAAAGCCCTTTGGGAACAATTCACTATTATTGTGAACTAGAAATAATATTCCGACAACATGGGGCAACACAAGCTCAAATTGACTTTCGAAGAACTCTACAAAACATTCGTAATGCAGAACTGATAGAACAAGATTGGGAGCTAATAATGCATCGCACAAAGAAATAGCTATCACACAAAGAAAACAAGTCTTTCGACCTAGCAACGCACCTATACCCAACCAATGACTTAGTTGGAACACACAACAAAAAAATGATACAACTATTAAATCTTCCTATTGCACTTAGTATTGCAAAAAAAACAACCACAACATCAAAGATTGACCTCAATGCTGACAACCTTCCCCATGAACTCCTCCTATGTAGAGGTCAATGCACCATGCTAACTACAAACCTATGGAATCAAGCAGGCCTTGTAAATGGTTCTCTTGGAGAGGTTATAGATATTGTATACACAAAAAGCTCCAGACCACCAGATTTACCATTATATGTGGTAGTAAAATTTGATACTTACAACGACCCACCTTGGAGCATCCATGCTCCAAAAACTATTCCTATATCACCTATATCTCTAGGTGCTCACAGGAAATTACCATTATGCAGTGCATGGGCGATTACAATACATAAATCCCAAGGTTTGACAATTGAAAGAGCAACAATCGATATAGGTAAAAAAGAAAGACAAGGACTGACTTTTATAGCTATATCTAGAATTAAATCAATACATGGACTTAGGATCGACCCACCATTTTCCTTTGATCGATTCTCAAGAGTGAAGAATAATCCATACACAATACTCAGGAAAAAAGAAGAGCTCTGACTACGTCTACTATCTTTATGATGCATACAGGTACACATACATTAACACACAACTCTCTCAAAAAAAGCTATATTTGTTTTATCTTCTCCTTACCACATTGATATACATACAAATTATTGTTTCTATGCTTACACCACATTTGTAATCACATGCAGGTGGACATTCCAACATCGTATGCTCCTACAATGGTTGCTCCAAGATGGTGTATTTTCTGAAAGTATTGGTCGTGTTTAGTACATATAGAGACCCTTTCACATTCAATAGAATATACCCCCTTTGCATACAATCCATCCTATCAAATTGATCCATATCAAGAACATGAACCAAAGCATATTTAAGACAACAGCATGCAAAATCAAGCTCAACAATCTGAACCCCCAAAATACCGTATCCATATACCACGTACTCATCCATCTACCCATGAGATGCATACTCCTAAATGTACATGTAAATGTTCTACATGTAAAAAAGTCAACATTTGGGAGGTTGTAGAGTCCTTATGATAAAACCGCTATCAATACTAAAACACTTCATAACTTCAACCATAATTCATGCACCATCCCACCCACCAAAATAAAGAAACTTGGGGCAAATAAAGAGAAATTGGACAAATCATATTCAAATGGACACCATAAAATACAACAGAAAAGCATCCCTATAAACCTCCATTAGTCAAAGAAACTATGGGGAAAAAATAAAGAAGGGAAGCTCTTCCATCAAAAAAAAGTCCAACAGTCCACAGGATATCTTCAAAAGCAACCTACAAGACATATGCACAAAGTTTTCCCCAAACGACTCTCCATATCCACTTACCATTACTTGCCTCCCAGGTTTGGAAAAAAAAAAAAACCAAACCCTCAACCATCAACATACACAAGCATAAATTATGACATCCATGATATCCAAATCTCAGCATAACCGTGTGTTGATAGCAACACTTTATCATAAGGACTCTTATGCCTCCCAAATCGCAATTTCTGCATCTCAATGAGATTGCAAAAAAAAAAAAAAAAACACCTACATGTACCAAAACAGGTGCATGCATCTTACCCCATCCACAGTAAATCCAACACTCCATCCACCTTATCCAAACTAATTCAAACCATCCATCACCCATCTACCAAATCCATGTTCACTCAACACCACCCACATTCCAAATCATCTTCATCTTGGATGAAATTCAATGTAAACTTAACCCTTGCTTATGGTAAATTTCTTGATATGGATCGTTATCATTCACTGCACCACCATTATACAAGTGCTAGTTATACTCCATTCCATGCATCCACCCACTACATTCCATGTATACTCTTACAAACTAGGGCCAACTACTTACACCATGCTTCAAGAAAACATCATGAGCAATGTCTAATGATTCATGTTCTTTGTATATTGTTCAGCTTACAACATTGTATAATCACATTGTATATTTACCCATTACCATCTTCTAATGTGTATTTTTTGCTGTGAGATTAAAAAAAAAGTTAGCTCTATTAATGATGTCCATACAAGTACTAAATTTCATGTCCCTCCCCACCTTACTTCTCTATATTTTTCTATCAGCATAACCCTTGCACCCCCTCTGGTGCAAGTGCTAGTAATAATTATCATTCGTAAAAGAACTTAGAAGTCTAAATAATGCTTTAAGACTGCATAAAAAATTTAGCGTACAGACTCAAATGTAAGCTCCATTATTCATATTATTATAGATATGATATGGTGCTTCGGGTATATAGTTATTATCTACTATTTGTGTGAAGCTGAAACAATAATGCCACCACAATACATGTTTTAATTCGTAATTTTTTCAGGCAATGGATTGTTTTACAATTTCATACAAATAAAGAAAACCCAAAAATTTCAATCCATCAAATTATAAGATAGGCTATAAAGAACCGACTGTTAGTATTTAAAATTGAAGTGAATATATAGCATTTACTTACGACGTTCACGGGCTGAGATTTCCCCAAATTCCGCCATGGCTTCGCTAGACTTTACAGTAGTCCATTCCTCCGTTAGACTCCGTTCCAGTGGCGGAGCGCTTCGCCACTCCTGCAGCTGGTGAGGCAATCCTAAAAGGCGGAGCTTTGGCCGGAGCAAAATGGCATAAGGAATTGGCTGCCATGCAGAATAACAACTCAGCATATCCAACCTTTCCAGCTTTGACAAGTTGCTAATGGTTTCTGGAACGCTCTGCAATTTTTTGCACCAGCTCAGACTTAAGTGCTTCAGTTGTGATAGCTTGCCAATGCTGTTAGGAAGGTCAATTAAGATTTTACAACCAATTAAATTCAAGTACTCCAGCTGTGATAAGTTTCCAATGGTGTCAGGAAGGTGACTTAAATTTTCACAATAAGTCAAGTTCAAGGATACCAGTTGTGAGAGGTTGCCAATGGTGCTGGGGAGACATTCCAACTTCTGAAATCTAGACAATTTCAAGGACTGCAAATGTGATAAATTACCAATGTTGTCAGGGAGTTTGGCTAAAAATCTCCAGTTGGTCAAGTCCATGACCCTTAACTGCGATAGGTTACCCAGAACAGAGGTAACAGAGGTAGATATCTTCTTTATTGATAAATTTAAGCGCTTGAACAAATTTAGGCTATCTTTCGTAATTGGTAAGGAACAAGAATCCACCCTTAGCCATCTCAAACTTGGAGGAAGCCTTTCTATGATATCTTCTATGTGCACATGCTCCAAATGAAGATAGCGAAGACTAGGTGTGCACAACGTGTTATGCCATCGTGAGTCACATGTATAGAGACGAAGGCGGGAAACTTCAATATTACTACTGTAATTGAATGAGCTGCTTGACTGGGCAGTCTGCCATTCTCGGGTGTGCCCTTCTTCAGCAATGATTCGCCCCATATCTCGCACAAGGTCATGCATATCAAATACACCTTTCTCGTCTATCTTTATCAGCAGCTTCATTGAAAGATTAGTGATAGCAGTGTGCACCTTCTTGTACATGGATTTCCAGAAAACAATGGGATTAGTTGTTTTTTACCCAATAAAAAAGCAAGCAATGTCCAAAAATATTTCTTTTTCCTCAGCACTAAGACCACTATAACTGATCTGGAGCGTTTTAAAAATGTCTCTATTGACTGCAATGTTGTCAACAGTTTCATTCCAGCACTCAATATCTGTGTCGTTCTGCTTATCATATAAGAAGGCCCCAATGACTTCCAGGGAGAGAGGATGTCCCTTGCAAGTCTCCACTATTCTTTTGGAGATTTCTTCGTAACTGGGAATTGGGGTTGCTCTGAGGAAGGCGTGCCAACTAAACAACCGGAGACCTTGACTTATCTGTAAGCCGCTCATCTCGTGAATGCATGCGGATGAGATGTGAGCAGCATTGAGAATATGTCTATCTCTAGAAGTTATGATAACTCGGCTGCCAGGGGCCAGCCAATCCCCAGCCAAGGCATCCAATTGAAGGCGATCATCCACATCATCCAAAATGAGCAGGGCACGCACTCCACCCAATCGATCTCTGAAAAAAGATGTGCCCGTATCAACACTCTCCACTTCCTCAGTATAGTTGACCAAATCTTTGAGAATTTGCCCCTGCAATTTTGTAAGGCTAGTGACGCGGACATTAAATACGAAGGTAGCAGCTTCAAAATAATGATAAACTTCATTGTACACGGCCTTTGCAACTGTGGTCTTGCCAATGCCTCCCATACCCCATATTCCAACTTTAACTACTGTTTGGGCTGAATCGAGATGCAATTTCTGAATGAGAGCATTTTTCACGGTTTGCAATCCCACAGGGTGCTTGGCAACTTGTAGCGGCACCTTGTCAAATGTCTTCATTATGTCGTTCACCACCTTCTTTACTAGCTGACCTTCGAAGCTGTACATGGCCAATGGCAAAGTTAGTTACAGCCGACAAACAGGAAAGAAATGAATGTAAATTAAATAGTCATTTTCATAAGGAAAATTATTATTATAAAAATTTAATGGTTTTTAATATAATAATGATTTTTTAAATTTAATTTTTAATATATGCGATATAAATAGACAAATCATAATTAGTTTTATTCATTATATATGAAATCATACAAAATAAAAATAAGTATGAGTGTTTTAAAATATGGGTGAAAATAAAAAGAATTCAAATAACATCCTTTGATGTTTCTTCTAGCCATTAAAAGTGAAAAGTCTACTACATCTATCTAACATTCTCCCACTTGTTGGATACTTTCCATAAGGGTCAAACTCTTAAAGTGTCAATTGTTTAGGGAAAAAAGAATTCTTCTTAGCCCTCACAATTTTTTGTCAATGAATCAACATTATTAATTTTTGTATCAACTTTTTAAAAAATACTCATTTACTTTCAATTGATTGTCTCACAAAATAGTATTGTATTCCAATATGCTTTGATTGGGCATGATAAGTAAAATTCTTGATCAAATATTTTACACTTTGACTATCACTATGAATCCTTACTATCTTTCATATCAAACTAATTGTGGGGCACAACCTTTGTAGTCATATTGATTCCTCACATGCAATAATATTTGTCATGTGCTCTACCTTTCTTATAGAGAATGTAATTATTGCCTATAATTTTCTTATCTAGCTTACTGCTCCTTCAAAAGGACTAAATACATATCTAATGTTAGATCTTCAATAATCAACATCTCCAACCTAATCAAATCTACAAAGTCTTGCAAACTCAAATTTTTATTTTCATGTAGTCATTTTTGATAAAACGTTGCATAAATTTAGGCACCACATAAATATATTAAAATTATTTCTATAGCAATCTAATGTTGTTTACCTAGTTTGGACATATGTCTACTCACAACTCCTAGTGCATGTATAATGTTTGGTTTAGTACAGACCATTGCATACATGAGATAACCAACAACACTAGCATACAAAATCTAACATAATTCCTTAGCGTGTTCTTCAATTTTGGGACATTGTTGAGTAGATAATTTTTTATTAAGAGAAAATAGAGTATTCATAGGTTCACTATCCTACATCCCGAATCTTTGAAAAATTGCATAAACATATTTATTTTGATATAACCATAATTCTATTTGCATATCCATTTTTATTTTGATGTTAAATTTTTTTTTTGCAACACCAAGATCTTTCATGTCAAACTATGAATAGAATTGACACTTAACTAATCATTGCCATATTATTACCAATTAATAACATGTCATCTACATGTGCCATATTATTACCAATTAATAACATGTCATCTACATGTAACACTAT